>PVJX010005522.1:0-84793 GCA_004027295.1 Dolichotis patagonum | reverse complement strand
GTTTGAATGTCTACTTTACATGTTTTAACTTTGTAAATTGAACAACTATTTCCAAGAAGTCAGTATGTAATTAGTCAAGTAATAATTTCTTAGGTTTTATTGTTGTTGTACTTTTCCTTTTTTCCTTGGAATACTGTATGGTTGCTACCCTTTATTCTGTTTTATTTTGTTTTGTTTTTTCCTCTTTAAATAAAATTATTTAAAAAAAAATAAAAAAATAAAAAAGAAGAGCTTCCGGAGGCTGAGCGTCACACCCCTCACCGTGTCACGGCATATGACAGCCTGGAGCAGCCAGCTGGCCTCACTCTTTGAGGTCCCTTCTAGCTGCAATGTTTTAGGGATGACAGTCCAGGTCTGACTGTAACAATCATTTCCAGCACACAAGCACCAGAAGGAGAAGGAGAGCGTTTCTTCAGGGCCTCCTAATTTTTAAAGTTTTGAAAAGTAGAGCCATTATTGGCCTGAAGTCTACCTCTGAGCCGTTTCTAGAAGAAGGGAGATACTAAACAAATCAGCAACATGGACAAAACCTAAGCAGCTTAATGAGGCATCTCATTTGTGAAAAAATGTTAGTAAGAGAATTCCTTGGATTCAAAAGATGGTCCCAGTGAAACCAAACTTACCTATTCATTCAAAGAAGATCTAGAGGTGCTTTTCTAACAAGGGGCTCAACTCAAATATCTGCTTGGAAATAATATAATTACGTTTCTTAAAAGTATCAGATAATTGAAATATTATGTTTCTTTAATTTAGATCGGAGTTCCTCCCATTCGAACCAAATTAGTTCTCTTATGCCAGGGATATTTATGCTGGTTTCTTCTCCTGGTTCCATCACTCATGGTCTCTGCCCTGTTTCTTTTAAAGGTCAGTCCCTAAACTGGAAAAACTCCATCTTCCCACATTTCCATTTCTCTGCCACCCTCCGGAGGGGGGAAATTAGCAGTGAGAGATGGATACGCATAATCACCACAGTAGATCATGATTTTATGTAGCGGCTGCAATGAACTACATACACTGGTGGCAGTGCCTAAAATGCAGACCAAATACATCGCTCCCGGACTGGCTGGCTCTTCAGTTCCAGGTGGACATCATCTTTATAACATTTTAGACCTCAGCAGCTTTGTCTCTTTGACGCTCCTAGAACTTTACTTGTTTTTCCTTTTATAATGCTCACCTCATCCTGCTGTCTTTTAACCTCCAGCTTCCCCACGTCTGTATCTTTGTGTTTTCCCCCAGCTCCATTCCTCTGTGTCCCACTGAAGAATCTTAAATATAGAAAACAATTAATAAAAATATTTATGGAATTGAATTAGATCACACAGTCAAGCCCTTTATGCTCTGAGGAGCGAATCCAGTCCCCACAAGGTTGAGTACACATTGTCAGCCACCGTCAGAACCAGAAGGTGAGACTCAGGCCATTTGACTTCTTAGTCCTCTGGGACACCAGGGTGGGTGGACCACCATGGTAAGGTTGGCTGACCAAAGAACACTGTATTGTTTTTAAAGCAGAGGACTGACTACCATACTAATGAAACCACTGCCCAAAATTTCAAAGTGTCCATTAAATTATAAAATGGTCCCCATGATGGCTTGTGTCTAGATGTCACCCCCAAAGCCTCATGCGATCATAGTGCTTTTTTAGAAGTGGCCAGACCTAGACGTGTGCTGCTGGGATTGAGGGTGTGTGATTACTGAATTCCAGTCCACTGATTGGCTCGGCATTCGTGATCCAGTTGGGATTAAAGCAGTGCGTGTTACACCTGCCCTAGGGTGGGTTGCCTGCAATATAAGGAACACAAAGGTCTGTGTCCCTTTGTTGCCTTTGGTGTCTTCCGTCACCATGAACTGTTGCCCCTCTGCCTTAGAGCCAGCCAGTTATGGACTGAAATGTCTACAAACTATGAGGTAAATAAACCTTTCCCTCTTTAACTTTGGGTGCTGGGCATTTTGTGTCAGCAACAAGAGAAAAGTACTTCAGACATTCCCACGGGAAAAGGCCTTGGAAATCAAGTATGTTACTTTTACAAATCAGGAAAGTAAGACCAAAAGACATCAAATTCCTTTTGTATTTCATTATGTCAGCCATGAATCAGGTCTAATATAATTCTTTCTGTGCAAAAGCCCAAATCTGTTCCAGAAAGAGAAATTTAAAATATGTTTTAATAAGGTAGCGATGCATATGAGATGAGTTAGCCAAACCCTTGCTCTGTCTGCTCTTGTTACATTTGCCGGTTACCTGAATTTCTGGTTCGCTTGATAATAATGTATTTTTAGAATACATTATTATTAGAATAGTGCCATAGTTCCCATTAAGAAAACATTTCTTTGAAGCCAACAAGTGTGAACTCGGGGGGAGAGAGAGAGAGAGAGAGAGAGAGAGAGGAATTTGAAATCCTACATTTTTAGCATTCAGAGATAATTCAGGATAGTTCAAGTACTTTCTAAGTGTAAATCACCAAGCAAATACTCTTGCTACAATGTTTGCTTACAAAAATATTTTACTGTTGAAATATGCTACATTGCCAAAATATTTTTGATAAAAAGCATTTATATCAGTGGATTTTATACAGATATAGCCTGGTTGTAATGAGAGAGCCTAAAATTTAACATGAATATATAGAAATTATGGAAAGAGGATTAATAAGTAATTTATAGAAATCCATTATGTGAATGTTCATTAACTCAAAAAACAGAGCAGAATGAGAGGAAATGGTTTTATATTATTACGATAAGGATTTAAATTATCTATGAGGAAGAACTTCCTGACAAATACCAGACTTGGTTACAAAAGTGGTTTTGGAATTTCCTTCTCTAAAGTTTTCAAATTAATATAACTTCCTCCTTTTAAGACAAGGTAAGGAATTTTATTTTTATCTTTGATTTTGGGTGGGTTCTTCGATCAGTTTTTGAAATCGAGGTCAAAACTGGATGACATTGATTCGTAGTAGTTTAAGGAGCAAAGTCACAAAATGCAGCTCTAAAGGGACAATTTTAAAGTAAACTCTGAGACATGTGACCAAGGGAAGCTCTAGGAATGCCTTCACAGGAGAGACTTCAGACTCCCTAAATAGAAGACAGAGGAAGACTGAGGAGGAGTGGAACAACTCTATCTACTAGGGAAGGAAGAGCAAGTCCTATCAATGTGTTCATCTTGGTGTTCTCACCAGAGCCCTCCCTAAACATCGATTTGGCCATGAAAAACAGGCATACACCCACCCACTTCCTTAAAGCATTGTTTTTCAAGGTCTTATGATATCTTGAGACATGAAAAACACTGTGTATTATGAGAAGCATCACTACTAGGTGACCCTTTTTATATAAAGCTCTTTCTCACAGTTTGTTTGCTTTTGGTTCAGCAAAGAGAAAACCAAAAGCTAAGGGTGACTGTGTGTTAAGGGATTTCCTGCGACTGAAAAGGGGCCACTCCTACACTTCATTAGGCATCGCCTTGCATTGTCTTCTAATTGCCTCTTGTGCATAAATTTTACTTTTCCCCAAAGGCTGGACTTCTCTGGGACAAAGACCTTGATGTTCATATTGTTTATACTGTCCAAGAGGGACAGTGCAAAACAGTTCACTCAGAATAGTGGATCAGTTTATCTGGAAGGAAGGTGATGTACCCAGGCATGCTGCATGGTACTCTGTGAATGACAGACAGAAAAGGGCAGCAGAGAGGTGTTGGCTTTGAATGTGCCATAGGCAACACAGGACATAACATAGTTTTAAGAAAAGATGAAATCATGTTCTCAAAATCAGCAGGCTGAACTGGACCGTTATATTAGCAAGGGCTTCTATTCATTTGTGGGCTTAACAGGTCTGCCACTTAGCAAGTCGTGGCTACTGGTCCAAACGTTTCTCAGACACGAACTCATTCAGTCCACGTAGCAACTCCTAACCATAAAATAAGAATTATTATTGTTCTCATTGTGTGATAAGAATGTTAGGGCCTAGAATGGAAAAGCAGTCTGTCCAAGATCACACAGCCTCACTGGGATTTTGAACCTGGAATGTCTGGTGGAGGGTTCCTGCTCTTAACTATTATTCTGTTTACTAAGGACAAAAAGGGAGGCAGAGAGCGCGAACAAAGGGAAGAGAATAGCAGGAGTTGCCACCTTTAGCCTTCAACAGCTTCCATTTCTGCACCCAGCCAGCTTTCACTGGAGCCTAAGAAAAATACAAATGGGGGGGGGGTGACCCATGGAGTATAGGGGTGAAAGGGCACTTCCTCACTGACCTCTGAGGATTTGCTGACTGAACTAACAAAAGACAGGTTAAGTAAGATGTTACAGATTAAAAACTGGTGGTCAACTTAACACCAGCAGAATTAAATCACCATGATGCCGAGCATAGATGTTTCACCTGATGAAAGTTCCAGCATAAATAGGAGACTTGGAGAAGAAGAGAGATATGTTAATGCATTGAGGCATTGAGGCATTGTGAGTTCTCCTACGTGTTGCTGTTTGAGCCGTTAGGTTCTCCTGGAGAAGCTCTGGTCCTCACATCGAGCATTGCTTCCTGGCTCCGGAGGGGAAGACGTGTGCCGCTTGGTCTCCAGGATGGACTCGTCACACTGGCTTCCTGGCATGTACTTGAATATGCTTGTCGTTGGAGGAGCTTGGGGCCTCTGTGTCCCTGAGGATGGCTGTGGTGCTTTTCAGGAGAGCCCTGGTCTTTGTTGTGAGTGTGACTTCTCAGCTCCAGCGTAGAACCCTCAGCCTATCAGCACAGCTCCTTCACCCTGCTGACATACACTTCCTAGTTTCCACCACTGACCTTTGGGCCTTCCCAGCACAGATCCCTAAAAGAGACTGACATGAGTCCTTCTTGTGGGCTCTACACCTCTAGTTGGACTTGTGTGAGACACTGTCATGAGCTCTGGGTCTTCATTTGAACTCTTGTGGGACATTGCTGTGGGATTCAGGCCCTTGGCTAAATATTCTATGTCTTCAGCGTTGTGGATAGATTTCCTGCATTTTCTTGTGTTAACTCAGGGTGACCATCATAAAACAATATTATAAACTCCATGTCTTAATTCTAATATTTCTGTGTACAACCCTTGACTATAACATAAGAGGAAAGGAATACAGATTTATTAACATTTGGAAGGAACAAAATCATAGTGCAGGAAAATATCACAGGGGCGACTCCTTACTTATTAACACAGTCCAGAAACCTACACTGTGCCTTCAGGAAAATGGGAGGATGGGAATGCAGACAGTTTCCAACAGAGTAGTAAATGACAGTTCAGGGGACCTCGATGGGCTTGGATAACACACAGTGATCTGGAACAAAGTCCCTTGCTAAAGGATCAGACAATGGGATGTAAATAATCCTGGATGGGGTCAAAATAAGGGACAACGGTGTGTGACAAGGTCTGTCCAGCTGTGTTGACAGACATCGTCTTCCCTGTGTAACCTGAGTTGATTCTTCTTCCGTTATGACATTTCAGCACAAGACTGAAAGCAATCACATTCTTTGGGTGGGTCCTGTCAAGTCTGTCAGGAGACCTTTCCAGAAAGCCTTTCCCTGTGACTGGAGACACCACAAGGGAAGGTCAGAGGGAATTTGATTTTGAGGCAGTTCCCAAGCTCTCTAGGTGCAACAAATCACCAGACTTTGGGGTGTTTCATCTGTGCCTCACCCAGAGTGTACATCTACCCCCTGGGAAGGCAGTACCAGGAAGTGGTCTGTGTCACTTCTCCTGGCCGCTGAGCAGAACTCAGTAACAAATGCACATCCCAGAGAAAGGCGAGAAAGTGTCGTCTTTAGCTGAGTGTATACACGTGCAGGTAAAACTTGATCACTACGTTGAAAACACGTTACTACAGGACTTCCTTTCCTCTGGACCCCTGCTATGTGCCTGCTTAAAGAGCCCTGCCCAAAGAGGACTTCCTGGACCTCCCTGTCTGTGACAGCAGGCTGACCACTCTCTGGACCTTACCATTCTTTATTTTTCTTCCTTGTACTTATCACTGTTTGTCGCTTTATTTTGATTTATTATCTGCACCAATTCCACAATTCATAAAAACAGAGATTCTCATTCACTACTATATACCTGGCACCCAATTCTCAGTATCTGTTGACTGAATGAAAGAAAAATGAACAATGTTCTAATTTGTTTCCCTGCCTACGTGTTGTATAAGAGGATTTGGTTATCTTAACTAGTAGCAGAGTTCATCTTAGGACAGGAAGAAACTATCTTTCAAGATAAAAACATTTTCTTGGGGTCCAGAATAGAACCCAACATCTGATATTTTAGCAAAATGTCACTTCATGAACCAGACCATGGCAGTAAAGAGAAAACAAAAGACAGAAAGCTAGGAGACAAGAACCTTCAAAATGTCAGACATCATCCCGTGTGCAACCCTGGTATTTCATTAGCATCTACTATGCTGACGAATACTTGCGTGAGTGGCTTGTCTGAAGCCTGGGGCAGGTGTGGGAGTACCCAACTGGGCAGACCAGGAGAAGTGCAGAAATGGCAGACAAGGAGACACACTTGAAAATGTGAGTCCTTCTAATGCTTCTAAGATTCCTGGGTTCTCCACTCCTGGCCAGATGGCCCTTCAGCTCCGCCTGCCCCGCTGCCTAGAGTATTTTAACTTCGCAATATGTGCTTATCCTGCCACCTGTGGTATTAAGCCCAGAGTTAAATTTTTCTTAAGGTAAGAGTGATTAGCATAAAATCCTTTGCTTTTTTTTTTTTTTTTTTTTGGTACTGGAGATTGAACTCACGACTGTGCACTTGCAAGGCAGGCGCTTATACCGCTGAGCTAAATCCCCGGCAAACCCTTTTCTTTATAATGTTGTATTAGAAGTTGAATTTTAGGAATGATAGTGAGTATAAAAAACATTAGAGGGGTTCTGGGAACAAGTCTATATAGTGTTAATGATAAATCTTAAAGAATTGCGTGTTCACTGCAAGTCCCATGTTCCTAGATACCTATTGTGGAACATAAACCACTCCAAAATTTAGTGACAAAACCCAAGTGGATGTGTCATTCTATTATTCTTCTTTCTTCTCCTGTGGTTAACATATGGAGAAAACCCTAGGGCTGCTTCTTACGGACCCCAGGCTTTGCAAGGCTCTGGAACTCCAGCACAGAGCTCAGAGAACAAGATGTAGGGAGCAGCCCCCTTGGCTTTCTCTGTCTGCTTCTTTAGTCGCTGGGAACAAGGACTTCTTTTCTGCACACTCATCGTTCTAGGATTCGTATCACTGTGGTGGTGATAAACCCGAGAAGCCCAGGATGACTGTGTGGGCCCTGAGCTGCCTCTGGCGTAAGACTTATGGTAAAGAGCTGCGGAAGACCTCTGTGGTTCACAGCCGGAAACCACATACAGCTTTGGACCAAAGCCCCAGCCCGTAACAAAGTAGATATTTTCCTGAACTGACCTCTGCCTACAGGACTTAATACGGAGGCAACAGGCAGTTGGTGGCCAGATAAGGAATCAAAGTTTGCTGCCCTTAGCATTTGCATCAAAGTCTACTCTTAGTTACAATCTTCTATGCCCAGGAGGGCCCTGTCACATAGATCCTCATCATTACCACGATTATAAGGTTGCTCAGCAAAGCAGGCTGCAGCACGACATCAAAATATCCACTAATGAATCGATCACTTCTACACACAGTTTCCAAAGAACACACTCTAAATCCACAAAAAACGATTACCTCTGAGGAAAGGGGAAAGGAAATGGAACAGAAGTGACAGTCCAAAGGGCCTTAGCTTTATCTGTAATCTCCCTTTGAAAGGAGAATGTATTTGAATCATAGCAGATCAGCTCCCAGAGTGGCTGTCACAGTCTCTCCCATGCTGCTTTGCTGTTGCTCATAAATTCACAGAGTCTATTCTCCATTCCCTTAAAGCTGAGCTTGGCCTGTGTGTGACCTCTCAAACCATAAAATGTGATGGAAGGGACAACCAAAGACTTCATCTAGACTCAAGAGGTCCTGCTTCTATTTCCTTGGAATGCCGAGGACCACAGAAAATCTGATTTCCTGCCTGAAAAGACCAGGTGGAGAGTTTGCATCGGGTACAAGATGGAGGAGCTAGGCCAGCAGAGGACCAAAGCCGGATGAGGCCATGTTGGATTCCCCAGTCTGAGCTGCAGCTGAGTGAACCTGCTAGGTGGAGATGACTCAACCAGCTGAGCCCTGTCACGCCAGAATCACGAGGAAGGAAAACTATTGTCACGTAAGCCCCTGAACTGCAGGATATTTGTTACATAGAAATTGATTACTGATATATTATTTGTGCTACTCAAAACTAGTTTTAAAAAATAAACTCATAAACAAGTCTGCCTTCTTGTTTGCTGAGCATTTCTCCTCTCTCCACCTCCCACCCCATGTCTCTAATGTCTTAGGTCCCTAATGTCCATAAGCATCTAGCTGATGATACAGCATCCAACAGTGCAATGCAAAGTCAGCGCAACTCAATGCAGAATGAGGGCAAGGGGTTCTAATGTGCAGCCGCAAACCTTGCAATGTATGTAGGAAAGCATGACATTGATGAAGGCAGGGTTGGAGACGCCCTGGAATCACAGACAACTCTGCCAACAAAGGAGACACTGCAGCTGGAATAGTCAACATTTTGGAGCACAAATCCACATGGAGGACAGCACAATGAGTGCTTCTAAGGGGAAAGATTTGAATATCAAAATTTCAGAGAGGCTCTTGGAAAATTGATGAAGCCCTCAAATATTTTTGAAATGATGACACTTTCTATAATTTTCACATAGAAATCAAATACAAAAGTACCTGAGATCATGATACTGTGCAATTTTGATAGAAAATTATACTTCTCCAAAGCAACACTTGATTGATTCATTTTTTGTTCTAATAGTTAACACATCCCTGCACAACTAAATTTTGTGAAATGTACACCAAATTAATTTTAATAATTCTTTCATTCTTTTTTAAAATGATAAAGTCCCACTCAAGTCTTTTCATGTACTTTTGGTCTCTTTATTTTTGAAGAATTCACTGTAAGTGGCTTTGGGGGTGCCAGTTACCTGAGGAATCTGGGGACCTCTACAAATGTCTTTAACTCACCTTCCTCACTAGCAGAGGTACTCACTGAAGGCAGTGTCCGGGCTAGTGCTTTGTGAAAATCCTCTGGACCTTGTATATTGCAGAGGATAGGAATTCAATAAATGTGACACCAAAGGATCTGTTGATTGATGAGCTTACATGGAGATGTTGCCGCTGAAGAATGACATTGTCCCATTATCAATCTTTGATGCAACATGAGCTGGAATTTGCTCATAGAAGGACTGTTGCAAACTTCCTGGTGAAAGTACATTTGAAGGCCGGACACATTTAAAACCAACCCAAGCATGGATAGTTGTTTTCGGAAATAAGTCTCACATCCCCAGAGGCCCGATAAGGAGGACTGCTCTGAGGATGGGTGTGCTGCTTCACCGAGCCGGAAGACTTTGGAAATGTCAAATCTGAGAGGCACTCACCTGTCCGGCAGCCAACCACACTACTGGGTGTGCATCAGTGAACGCCAGGCAGAAAGAGGCATCTCAGCACGGATTCAAAATCAGTTAAAACAACCAGCATGGCAGGCGTGGTAGTGTCTCAAGTCAACACGGATAGAGGACAGGATGTCTCCTGTCAGTCTTACATCTCATAAAAACAAAGCAAGACAAACAAATAAATAAAAGCCTAGAGTGAAAAATAAGTGGTCATTCAAAAATTTTCCGTCTTTAAATGTTCAGTTGGGAAGGAGGATAAGGGAAGGAGAAAGAGGGCATGGAAGAAAGGGAGACAACAAAACAACAGAAAGGAAAAACTGGAAACAATGCTTTCCTAAATACGGAGGGAAGGAGGGGTTGAAGGGAGGGACCGGGACTGGGGAAAAAAATCCAGGTGCATTATGTACGCGTTCAAAGGCCCTATATGCATGTGATCATTATGTATATCTAAAGTCCACCAATGGAATCAATGTTTAAAGCATTAAAAATATCGCTTATTAAAAACCGTCCCATCTTTTCCATGGGAACGGTGGATAACTTGTTACTTCTTTAACCGCCCCTCAGTTCTGGCTCTTTCAGTGTATTCTGCATCCCCTTTCCCTGAGTAACCAGGGACGAGAGCTGAGCTGTTTCCACCTCTCTCCCAGAGTGCTTGCTTTCCATTCCTTTGGGGGTGAAAGGCTAACACACACACCCGGCTGCGCAGGTCCCTGGACTCTGCCCCTCCCAGGAGGCCCGGGGTGTTCTGCAACCTATCAGTCCGTTCTAGGGCAAACGCAAACAATACTTTCCGTTTCCATAACTTGTATCCAGGAAAAAAAAAAACAGGCTCTAAAGCAAGTGTAGCAGCCAGAGAAAAGTTTACTGGCTCCAGCCAATTGCAGCCGGTGGAGCTGGGCCAAGTTAGCATGTTTTCCTCCGCCTCTGGATGAAGTCATGACCGAAATATGGCATTGAACTTATTGTAAAGAGGGAAGGGGAGTCGGAAAGGCTAAGAACCCTCCGTGCGGCGCAGAGCGCGGTGAGGAAGTGTGTGCAGGCTCGGACACTGAGTGGTTCTCAGCCCTGTGACCTTCGCCTCCCTCTGGGTGGAGCAGAGCCTTTAAGAGCAGTTGGAATGCAGCTCCGCTGATCAGCTTAGCCAGTTGTTGCCTGTCTGAACCCCTGCCAGTCCTGGGGAGCCGTGCTCAGGGCCGGACCTGCAGGCCTCCTTCTGCACCCTGTCCTCTGCTCCTGTGGCCCTAGGGCGATCAGCTCCCGGGGAGGACGGCCGTGTCCACCTGTCCAGCCATGGGAGAGGACGAAAGGTTCCAGCACCCGAGCTGTGACCTGCGCCCAGAGAAGCTCTCGAGCCCCAGCCCCATGCCCTCCTCCACTCCGAGCCCCAGCCTGAACCTGGGGTGCACGGACGAGGCCATCCGGGACAACTCGCAGGTGAACGCCGTCACGGTACACACGCTGCTGGACAAGCTGGTGACCATGCTGGACGCCGTGCAGGAGAACCAGCACAAGATGGAGCAGCGGCAGATCAGCCTGGAGGGCTCGGTGAAGGGCATCCAGAGCGGCCTCGCCAAGCTCTCCAAGTACCAGGCGTCCACCAGCAGCACGGTGGGTAAGCTGCTGGAGAAGTCGCGCAAGGTGAGCGCGCACACGCGCGCCGTCCGGGAGCGCATGGACAGGCAGAGCGCGCAGGTGAGGCGGCTGGAGAACAACCACGCCCAGCTCCTGCGGCGCAACCACTTCAAAGTGCTCATCTTCCAGGTTGGTGTCCCTGCGCTGCCGCACGCATGGTCTCGCGCCTCACTTCACATCTGCCCTGGCTATCACCAGACCGCACACACTGGGCATTGTACCCAGGCGAGCGTGAAATCCACATACAGCTGTGGGGATTCGCGGTCACTGCAGCCTCCAACAAGGCAAACGCCCCTGGGCTTGTAGACCCGGCTCCTTCCCCAGGGAGCATCTGTGTGCCCTGTGTGCAGGTGGGAGGACCAGCAGGTGCGGGCTCCCGCCCTACTGAAATGCATTGTCTCTTTGCATTAGGAACTCGGGGCTCTGGCTGAAATTATTAGCCAGATGGGGCTGCAAATTAATTCAGTGGTTTTTTTTTATGAACTCTTTGCAGAGATGAGATAATCATAGGAGTGTTTTGTTTTGTTTTGTTTTGTTTTGTCTTAAGCAAGAACTCAGGCTCAAAACGGCTTCAGCTATGCCTTTTTGCAAAAGGCCACCGATGTTTGGGGACCGGCCAAATGAAGGATTGATTCCATTAGAGTTGAATTAGCCCTGTTCTTTTAAGACTCTTTTGGGCAAAGCCATCTTCCCGAGTTCTTTTCTAACAAATGATGCACTAAAAATGCAGAGCATAACTCTTTACAAACATGCTAGCTATGCCTCTCGTTGTGAAGAGAGACCACAACTGTAAAGGCAAATCGAAGGAGTGTTATCAGTTACAGTCACAAAGGCCAGCCTTGAATGTTTTCCCCTTCAAAAGGTTGCCTCAGAATAAAAAGGCCACTTAATTTTTTTAATGCATCAATGATGCAATTAATGTAGCAAGAGGCTATTTGGGGACAGGGAGACTTGGTGAGGCTGTTGTTCCGCCAAGTGGTGGGCATTTGTGATTCCAAGGACAGCCCTGCTTGGTGCTGGAAGCCCTTCCGGCTGGAGGAACCCAGCCAGCACAGAGCCCAGGAAGCGACCACCATCCTGCCGCAGGGCTGTCTCCTTCCTCGGGGTGCATGAATAGGGGAGGATTTCAAAGCCGTGGAGGGGAGAGGCTCTATCCCAGTGTTCGATTGTGAAAGGCGCACAGGGCAAGCCTTCATCTCCCGGGAGAGACTTAGAGATCAGGATTTAAATCAAGGCAGCCTTCTTTTTCTAAATGAACGCACTCTGCCAAGTTGGAAGCAGAGCCTTCCTTTCCCCCATAAAAGGAAAGATTCATCACGCTGCTGTCTTGTCCTCCCCATGTCGCACTTGAGTGTGAGGAAGGTTTGGGCAGCCAGGGTTCTCCTGTACGTTACAGGCTTTGACGGCCAGGAAACTTTTTAGACTTTAATGCACATGCAGTAGGATTTCATTCACCAGATTTGCTGGAAACAGATACGGGAAGCCATATGAGAGCCTTACTTTATTAGCCTAAAAGATATTAGAAATCTCAGCTCTCAAACCATTTCTCAATTAAATAATGATCTCCAAACAAAGCCAAGCATGCACAGACCTGTTTAAATCTGAAGTTGCCAAAGGAAATTTCCCTCCTTTCAATATAAAAGCAGGGAGATTATCTCTTGTCTCATCCTTCAGTTAAGGAAAGAGAAAAATGCATTTATCCAGTCGAGGAAAATCACAGTTTGTCAGGGTTGGGTTTCATTTTGTTTCGCCATGGATGGTCTGCAGATGTTGGGGGCGGGATGAGGAAGATGTGTGACAAGAGCTCAAGAGAACAGTGAATCTGACATTAAAAAAAACTGTGGGGGAACTTGCAGGCAGGTGCTGTTGTGGAGGGGCTGATGTGGTCACCCATTTCATCACGGTGGTTGACAGGTGTGAAATTGCAGCCAGAAATGGTGGGAATTCTTCACATAGTGAGAAAAACTGAACTGATGCTCACGTCAAGGAAAGCTAAGAGGATCCCAAGCAAGGTGTTCAGTCTCCACCCTCGCCGTCAGCCCCTGGGACACTTGCAAAAGCATATCAGGAGGCCGGGAACTAGAAGCAGGGAGCTGGGTCACTCTTGAGTCATAGGAGAGCCTTCATTTGCTGTAGGAGATGAGAAATCTCAGCTCTCAAGGATTGGATCAATGACTATTTAGAAAAACAATCATCCCCAATGGGAAGTTGCTGTTTCTCTGGCCCTTTCTCACCATAGAGTTCTCACCAGTTGGGTAGTGAGTATGCCCATGGGTGAAACAGTAAGCTCTGTTAAAGAATTATCCATGAAACACACTGGTTGTGTGGATAAATGTTGGAGTCACACAGATACTGGTTCAAATCCTAGGTTCATCACTTGCCAACTGTGTGAGCTTGGACATACTGTGTAGCTTGTTCAATCTGTCTCCTCAGCTACACACTGGAGATATTAATAAGAGCAAAAACATTATGCTCTTAAGCCCTGCATGCATTGCTGAGCTGCTTTCTGTACATTAACTCCTGCAGCCCCAATTTACAGATGAGGATGCTGAAATTCAGAGGTGTTTATAAGTTGCCTGCCTAAACCTATTTAATAATCAGGTGCTGAGCTGGGATGCAGATTGATGTTTAATTGGTCTCTGATTATGTACTCTTCAACGCTACCGCTTCCTCTCTTGTCTCTGTCTTAGTGGGTAAAACACAAAGGAAATAACATTTAAAACAGGACAGTCTGGTATGGTACAAGTGCCCACTGAACCAAAGCTAGATCTGGAATCGTTTATTCAGAGGGAGGCCACATTTTTACATGGATAGGAATACAGTGGTGCCTCGGTTCACAAACTTAATTCTTTCCACAATTCTTGCTGCAAACCAAATTGGGCAAGAACCAAATCAAATTTCCCCATAAGGTAACATTGAACCTAATCAGTGGATTTGATTGGATTGGTGGCAAATATTAAGTTTATGAACCGAGGTACCACTGTATGGGTCTTGGGTCAAAATGGACCCCACCCTTCCCCCGATCTTCAAACAGCTGTGCTTATTATGGTTAAAACACACCGCCAACACCATATGTCAAATGTGTACTGTCATGTGGGAATTAGCATTGTGTCACATCCTCACGAAAGGAAAGGGACCAAACGACCCTTCCAGCAGCAGCCCAACCTTCTCGGTGACACTAGGCCCTGTTCCCAGACCTGCAGGGAGCGGGGAAGGCCGAGAGTCTGTCGGGAAAGCTGCATCTGTAGATAGTCGCTTCCACTCCACTTGAGGTCTGTGCGGCATCCCCTTACTAAAATCCATTGATTTTCTATTTTAAGATAAGAAAAGTATGTGGAAATAAGAGAAAAAAGAAAAGCTGTTCCTCGTCTTGGGCATGCATAGTACTATAGCACTGAGAAAACTACATTTCCAGTTTGTGCAGTCTTGTCATGTCCTCTGAAATCTACAGGTGTGTGTGTGTGTGTGTGTGTGTGTGTGTGTTGGTTGATTGGTTGGCTACATAGTTACATATTTGCATTTTTTTCACTCCAAAATGTAGCATTTAATTTGTTCTTAATTTGTCCTTCTTGAAACGTGTCATTTATTTATTTATTGAAATCTGTGCTGAACTTAACCACATCGTTGTAGCTGTTAAGCATCTAATTCCTTAGCTGTTACATCAAATTATAACCAGTAGCATCTAAAACTGGGGAAACAGTCATCTCCCTTTCAACAGTTAAATAATTTCTTTGAGTCCTAATGAAACTCACCAGCTTTCCATTTTAGGTTTTTTTGGTCAGAGCTTCAGATCCACATTTGAATTCAGAACCCTGCGATGTGACCCAGCCTAAATGAAATAAGACTCATAGACTTTGCTTATCAAAAAGCAAGTGCTAAAGAAAGACAAGCACTAATACTCTGCCTGAGTACATGGCTATCTTTTACTTAAACTAGAATTTGTAAGGCTGAGGATTTAGCTCAGCAACCTAAGCACCTGCTTTGCAAGAGTGCAGTCGTGAGTTCAATCCCCCATACAAAAAAAAGGGGAACTTATGGAGAATATCAGTGAATTTACAGCTAAGAGTAGATTTTCTGTGGTGGTTGAAGAGCTTTGAATTTCTCCAGGAAGTATGGTGTCTGTCACTTGTGCCCTCTTAGGTTGTAGTAATGATTATTTGTAAAAGCAATTTGGGAATCATTTCAGACCCAGAGACTTAAATGAGAGTCCTCATGACCCACTCGCACTTCCCTCCACAAAGAAATTGTAAAATTGGGCAAAAAAAAGAGGAAAGGTTAGATGTCTGCAGTGGGTCCGTCCTGCGGAATTGGGCCCATCGATGTGCTCAGTTGGTCAGTATTTGTTTCCTTCGAGAAATCAGAATTTTAGCAAAGTGCTCAAAGTGTAATCTCTTTGGAATGATTTTAAGTTGATGTTTAAAAGACTCTTCTTTTTTTTTCAAAGCCACTACTTTATAAACTGTGAAACTGTACGGGCTTGAAAAAAATGGCAGCTAAGTGGTGGTAGATGGCTTCATACGCCACCTGGCTGTATGGGCATCACATTGACTGACTCTGCCATGACGGGGTATCTGTCTTGATGTGTTACTTACCCAGTGTCCTTCCAGTTTATGACAATAAACAAAATACTAGCTCTTCTTGTTATTATGTGCACTTATTGAATGTTAGCATCGCCCCAGGCACTTTGAGCGAATATCTGATTATTGTTGGTATTTCTTTTAAATCATTACCTGGCCTCACATATTAAAAAACCCCACACCCTTGTCAGATGCAGCCCTTCCAGCCAATGTTTCCCCTTCTATTATTTTGTTATCTGTTTCTATTTGAACTCAGTGAATGAAAAATATTCTCCAAAGCAACCCAGGACCTATAGTTTTGATTCTTGCATGAAAGAAAATGTTTTTAACATGAGTACATTATGGAATCACTGTGGATTGTTAAAATTTTTGTACAGTTACTATCACGCAATTGAATATTTTAGAGGTGGAATTCACCTTAATAATCATTTAACTTTCTTTTATATCAAAGAAGAAGGGGCCCTGAGAAGCCAAGTGACAGCCAGTTTCTATTTTATTAATAATAGAAATTACAGAATGGAATTGTGAAATGAGTATAAACAAACAGCATAATCCCACTGTGGGGAAGTTCACGTTCCCTGGGTTTTCTCTATCACATGTTAAATAATTCAGTGTGATTCAGTTTTTGTTTTGTGTTGTGTTTTCTATGTGTAACAAAGAACACCTAACCAGTGTGATCTTAAAAAAAAATTGAACCCTTGATAACACTGAAAAGTAATGAAACTTTTAAATCCTCCAGAACGTGAAAGACCGCTCAGGGATTATAACTAATGCATTTTATTCTTATGACTTGCTGATTCCACAGCTGCCCTGGGGATGCAGTGCTAATCAATGGCCTTATCCATTTGGCAATCTATACCTCAGAAACACGAACTGCAGAAAACCATCAATGTGTCAAAGAGACCTATAAACCAGAGTGTCGGGTCGGCATGGTTCCATTTCAATACCCAGTATTTAGAGGATGTTGCATAAAGTGTCCCCTGGACCCATACTTAGAGTCTTCATATCCTTCCAAGATACTCCTACATCCCTGCAGGACTAGGACATCTTGTGACATTTTTGTCTAGCAACAAGAATGGTAAGTTAGTGGCAGGAAAACAAACTGCTGGCTTCTCTCTCCTTAGCCAAGCACATAAGTGAGTTAAAGTTGATTTCCTTTTCTAACACTAGCCATGAAGGCTTTTTCTAAAAAAGCTGCATCACTGTATTTGTTCAGAGAAGATTTGTGTCCATATGAAGTGCCCGGCATGGTGGCAGGTTTCTCTGTGTTTCTGTTTCCGTGCATGCCTGGGACTATGAGTTCACAAGAACCAATATAAACAGCAAACAAGCTGAGATGCACGGGGAAAAGCCACTTCTCCAGAGTTCTTTCCACACCTTCTCTCTTTTATGCTGCAAACATATCTGTAATATACGTTTAAAGCATGGTGCTTACTTCCTCCCTCCTTTGAGACCATCCGGAGGCTCCTTGAGAAAGGTCAGAACCAGGAACAGCTGGACTGGTGGAGGCTGAGGACTTTTTGAAACCAAAGACAACTGCCCAAGGAAACGGTGCAGCCCGCAGGGACTCCTAGCGCTGTTTGCAAGAGCCACGAACCCTAAGTAAACACAGGGGCACGGAGCAGGCTGAGCAGTGGCAGAGGCAGGGATGAATGCTCGAGCCTTCCTCTAACAGAGTTGCCAGGCTTGGGCTCTGGGAGACCAAGTGGATCAAGAGCTCGACTACGAGATGCTGAGAGCAGAAGTGTCACCTCCCTCATAGGTGTACAATATCAAGGTGTGTGTGTGTGTGTGTGTGTGTGTGAGAGAGAGAGAGAGAGAGAGAGAGAGAGTCGCATACACAGGCAGGCAGCAGGTGAGACTTGGCACCTTGGGGAGAAGCTAGGTCCAGAGGATCCATTATTCGAGGTTCAACTTGACTTTCTACCACCAGGACACATCCTCACACTCAAACACCATGCATAGGTCTTGCAAAAGAAAAGAGATCTTGAACAGCTTCTGTATCTTTCTGTTTCTAAACAAACACTGTGCAAAGGTAAAGCCTCCACGTGTTTAGACAGTCACACATTCCTTTATGAAAAGGGAGGGCTTGCCTTCAGCGCGGACACCATCAGAAGCCATGAAATCAACACTGTCCAGTAGACAGGACATAAAATAGTGCTTTGGGTAATCAAAATGATGGCAGAAGCCTAGCACTTAGCCAAGAAGACAGATCTCACGTGTTCCCAGTTGCATAAAGATCCATCCTGCCCATTCTGGATTATCTCTGTTCCTGCCCCATTCCTTTCCACAGTTGGCACCCAGGACTCTCGTGTAAAGTTCCCTGGCATTTTACAAGAGCTTTCTCCTGCATTTCCCACCTTCCTGCCACAGCTGTCGGCCCTCACCTGCCACTGTACCTACCACAGGTCACCTCTGTTCACGGTCCTCTGTGGACAGGTGGTAGGAGAGACAAAAGTGTCCTAAGACTTAACAGCAACTATACTTTGGTAATAATAAAAATTCACCTTGAGGGAAACAGCCTCAGTTTAATCCTTTTAGAAGCACAGTTAATAGAGCTACCTTTTGTGAGACTGAAGAAAGGGGAATTATCAATTTTTTTATTTTTGATTACCTTGAGAGTCACACTTCACAAAATGTATCTCTTCTCTGGTAACCAAGCCCTATTTTCACAATTTTCTGTCTGTATTTCTACTTTCCTCACTGAGGCCTCTTAATAGCATTTCACTCAACTTTTGGTTTCTTCTTTTCCTGCAAGCAACATCTGTCAAACCTCCCTGACCCTCCCATCAAGCCCCAGGAGGCAGTTGCTCTGGACCAATCACCAGAGTCCAGTTAGTTCCGGAGCCCACCCCTCTTCAGGGTTACTCATCCACGGAGAGTGAAACTCTTCCTCCAGAAATCACTGCCCTCTGGGGCCTTGAGTTATCTTGATTTCCCAGGGGCGCCAGCATTCAGCAAACTTCCTTCCTGACACAGAGCTCGGCACATTCTTTGTAGCACTCAAGACTTCCCGCCAAGCAGCAGACTCCATTCCAGCCGCCCCTGCCCAGCATTGCTCAGGCAGCTGGGGCTGCAGGTGTGAAGCTTCAGTGGAGAACAGAGCCAGAAGCTCCCACCCTCGCTGGGCTTCCGCTCTAGTGACACAGCAGCAGCCTCAGCCTGAAGCAGGACAAGGCTGCTCTCCGCCAAGTCCCCCCTCACCTCACCGGTGGCCCCTGGGGGCCCTGTGCTCCTTTCCCTGTTCTGCTCTGTCCTTTCTCCCATGTTCCTAACCCTGTGATATCCAGAATGGGAGGGTGTGCAGAGACCTCAGGAAGCACAATGTGTAACAGCTTCACTCTGGGACGGATCCCTTGGCCCTGCCCTTCGGTGTCCACCTCTGCTCCAGACCTTCCCCTTTGTGTCTAACCGATTCCTGGAAAGGATTTGATATGAGTGCGGGTGTGGGGGAGAACCAGTGGCCTTCAGAGCTCAACAATCACGGTGTGAGTGGGTAAGGAGAAGGGGTTTTAAAAGCTTCTTTATCACATCAAGACTGTGTTCATTTGGACTTTGAGTAAGAAATTAAAAATACAGTCACACTCTTACAGCATTTTTAAAATAATAACCCAGTGTTGCTGACTTTTCATCAATCAATCAGAATTGCATGGTGATAAAGGACGTTCTTGCCCTTAACATGAGCTTTGCATGAAGTTTGGGTCCCACGTGGACTTTTCGGCGCGCCGTCTGGTTAGTTTTCAAACTGAAAGTGCACTGGGCAGCCCGACATGTGCCCGGGTCACCTTCAGGCCCTGGTTCCAGCAGAGTGGCTGGGTGCTGGGGAGCAGGGCCCCTCTGACAAGTGTGCAGAGCCCTCCGGTCCCTAGAGCGCTGCTGGGAAGCTGCTCATTTGAGTCAAATCCTCCCTTCAGACCTGGCCTGGCGGAAGCTGAGACCCAAGGAGATTAAGCTGCCTGCTGAAGCTGCCCAGCCAGTTAGACTCAGGTCTCCTGCGCACATCCCACTGTGCTGGGGCGGGGGAGGGGGTGCCATGCTGCGGGCCTTCCCTTTGGCAGTCTGGAGGCAAGTTCTTGGGCTCAGCCCAGGGCCACCTTTGCCTGTGTGAGGAGGGGGAGCGGAGAGGTCAGGGGACAGGGAAGAGGAGGGGCAGCTTCCTGAGTTTGTCACCCTCTGTAGGAGGTAGGGGTCAAAGCTCACGTCCCTAGGGAACCTCTGCTCAACAATAGAGGCTTCCTAAGCTGTGCCTGCTAAAATCATCTCTCTCACTGCTCTAATAATGACCCTAACATCTCACTCCTCGTGTTAACTCCCCCAAAGTGATATCCTAAAGGTCAAGGCTCAGGGAGCAGCCCCCCAGGAGGGCAGACCCTTGCTCCTCAAATGCTAAATGTCATCAGCAAGATACATGTGTGTCTCGAAGCCCACGGTGAGCGTCACTAAACCTTTACTTGACATCTAGCTAGAGAAGTGACCTCACCAAGGCTGCCTGTGCACCTGCACTTGTAGGCGTCTCAGGTTTCTGCCCTGCGCCCGTCTCTGATCATCCAGCTGCACAACCAGGCTCTCTTGCAGTGAGACCAGGGCAGGATCTGAGCCTTCTGACCCAGAGGGATGGTAGGAAAGACAGGGCCCCTGGGGTCACAGCAGTAACTTTCTTTAGCTCCTCTATCGAAGCGGCTTCTGGTCTGAGTCACAGCCCGCTTCCCCGCCTGCCGTCACTGATAGAGCCTTGGCCAGCTGCCCTCTTGATACTCCCAACAGGCAGGCGCTGGCTTTGGTCCAGGCTGAAGGGGGACGGCTTGACCAGTGCAGAATGGACCCTTCCCTTTCCAGAGAACCAAAGCTGTAACCCGCGTCTTCCCACTGTCATTTCCCAGAACACTGACACAAAGCACAGCAGTCCAGGCCTCTCTGTGAAACATGCCACTAACGCGAAACCCGCATGGCCATTTTTCAGGAGGAACACGAGATCCCCGCCAGCGTGTTCGCAAAGGAGCCGGCCTCGGGCGCCATGGAAGGCAAGGGCGAGCTGGAGGGCGAGAGCCAGTCCCTGGAGGACGCACTGCACACGGTGGACCTCTCCTCGGAGGACGAGCTGCCCCACGACGAGGAGGCCCAGGAGGACAGTGCCGAGGACAAGACGGAAGAGAGCAGGGCGGAGAAACTGAAACGCTCCAGCCTCCGGAAAGTGGACAGCCTCAAGAAGGCCTTCTCCCGCCAGAACATCGAGAAGAAGATGACCAAGCTGGGCACAAAGATCGTCTCCGCAGAAAGGAGAGAGAAGATTAAGAAATCTCTCACCTCCAACCCTCAGAAGACAGCCTCTGGGGGGAAAGGTTCTGCCTTCAAGGTTTCCCCCCTCAGTTTTGGGCGAAAGAAAGTGCGAGACGGGGAAAGCCCGGTGGAGAATGAGACCAAGTCAGAAGAGACGGCGTCCAACGACCCGGAGGAGGGCTCCTTGGCAGAGGGCGTTTCCGCAGCATCGCTGCCCAGTGCTCTGGCCGAGGGGGAGGCGGAGAAGGTGGCCCCGAGAAGGAGCAGCTCGGGGATGGACAGCAACGTGGACCTGACCATCGTGGAAGATGAGGAAGAGGAGCCGGCGGCCCTGGAACAGGCTCAGAACACACGCTACGAGGACAGTGGCCTGTTGGCCGCAGAACGGGCAGCCGCGCTGCAGGTGGACCAGAGCGCCTGAGCGCAGCCGGACCCCGGGCACACTCCTCCTGTCCCCAGCACCGCTGCGCGCTGTCACCTCCGGGCACGAGCTCTGCCTCCCCCCAGCAACACACACGTAGGCATGAGACCAACAGGACAGTCGCCTGTCAAGGGCTCCAGGCTTCATCGGCTCTCAGGGTCCTTTCTGCAGAATCCTCCAAGACTTCAGGGAAAAAGGACCAGAGCAATTCAAACTCGATCCATTTGGCTGAGTCAGCGGACACTGAAGATACCAAGACACCAGGCAGGAGATGCGATTTGCTTTTCCCGCTCATTCCTTCAGCTTGCAGCATTGCGTACCAGTGATGCAGTGGCCCTCCGTGAATCTAATGACTGCTCTGCACGTGTGTGGTGTTGGGATACACCTACGTATGCAAGCCAAACACAACGTAACGATAGTTTTAAGGAGAAAACACTTTATAAAAGATAGAAGGGAATGTTCAGTGGGTTATTCAGTTAATGGAAACCCATTGCTTTATTGCAAATGAAGGAAACCCTGAGAGACTGTGCTAGCCAGTTAGTGATCTCGGATAGGGGGTCAGGTCAGGAGTAAGAAAGATGAAAAGAAAAGAAGAAGAAGAAAAAGTTGGAAAATAAAAGAAATGGGAAGCAAGGAGGCCAGAGACACTGAAGGGAAACAGAAATAAGCATGAGCTTACAAATGAATTATTTGCAATATTAAGCTTAATTACTTTACTCTTTAACTAACAGTAGTAAAGAAGTCTATATTCTGGAATAGCAGGTTCTGTCTTAACAATACTTTTATTTTCTAGTGTTGTTAAATAATATAAAATTTTATAGCGCTAAACCTATAGGGCTTTTCCCCCCATAAATAAAAAGCATCACAAATATTTCTTTAAAGAAGTTCAGAAGGGTGCCATCTCCTTAACAGTGGAATGAATATAAATCTTCAAAAACTAATTCATCGTATGTCTTTTTGCAGGATGCTGGTAATATTCTTTAATTTCCCCCAACTTTGGAATAACCTTTACACTCCAAATAATATAGGTTTATAAGATGTTGAAATGCACAAGTCTGGGAAGAGACAAAGGCTTTTTTTTTCTTTTCTGTATGTAATGATAATTTTATTCCAGGCCATATTTTATTTATACATTAATTTCACTGAATATTAGCATGTTTCTTAACTTCTTAAACCATGCTAGTGTTTTATATATGTATACACATTCATTCAGACAGGGTAGTCTGTACTGCTGCCTAACATTATACTAAAATATTGCTTTATCTATTTTTAATTACAAGATGCTAACATTTGGTTAATATATAGTTTAAAGATAGTGGAACCAGAGAGCAAGTTCTCTGCCTTTTGTAGGTCCCACTATAAGTACTGATATGAGGAGAGGTTACCAAGACAACATTAACAAACTATGTTGGTTTTTAATCAAAGCAATAGGATTAACAAAATGTATGGGTGGTATAACCTATTCAGCTACGTTCTTACTTTACAATAATGTTACTCCAAATATTGGATTGTTGAATTAACAATGGCTGTGTTAAAGAAGATTAAATAAACTAAAAAAAATTTTAAAAGTCTACAACATGAGTTTTTGGCAGAAAGATTTTACAACAGGCAAGAGGAATTGATTTTTAAACTCTCCTCTGAATGTAGCAGTAATGTTGATTGCTTCAGTCTTGATTTCTCCTATTAACTCTGCTTCTTTTTTGCCCTGATCTCATTTAGAAACCCAACTCTCATTCTACAAATTTAACTTTCTTGACATCACTCAGCCAGCTCTGGAGATCATCTGAATTTATTGCAGTAGCTTGATGAATTTGATAGTTCCATCTGCATTTTTATTGAATGGTACCAGACCTTATAGTCCTTTAAATGGTCCTGCAAACATGAGTCTACTGCACTGTACATTCGGTTTAGTCATTCGGATATCAGCCTTTGTCTTCTACTGTGCCACGGATTGGGTGGAAACTCAATTTCACGCTGGGCCCGAAGCACGCCTGCCCGTTTAACCTCTGCAGAGCTGCAGAGGAGTTGCTGTCACTTCTTGCACTGAGGAGCTGGGAGGAATCCAGAGCTAATGCCGTGTTGACCTTCCCTTTTCAAAGAAATGCTTTTTCCACATGTTCTTATAAATAAGTTGCTTGTCGGTGGAAAAGGCACTCAGGCGTCTTTCTACATCTTACTGACAATCACATTTTATTCTGTGTTCCACATCTGAAGCATTAAAATCCTAAGCAATAAAACAGAGAATTAAAGCCAGATAATTGTCGGGAAGCACATCCTGTGGGGACCAGAGAAAGTGGCAGCTGCGAAGACGGAAGCCATTTATTCTGGGTTATTGTTGAATTATTTGCATACTGGTGAGGCTGCGAACTCCCCAAATTAGATGTCTTCTTCCCACCCATCCAATAACCCATTCCTAACTTTATGTGCCTGGAGCTCAAGAACTCAATTAGTTTCCCCCAAAGATCAGTTATACATTAACAGGGACCGAGATCCGTATCTTGGAAATACAGTTCAGGAGTAAGAAGTGTCTATTACCCAACACACAGATCGCACAGAAATATGGCAAAAATGTCCACTTTTCTGCATGGTTTATTTTTTTAAAATACACAGATAAATATTTCAACAGGAATATTTCTGTCTTTCCACTTAGGAATCCATATGGCTGAATCACTAGTTCTTTTTGTATGTGAAAATAAAAAAGACCCTTGCTAAACTCAGTTCTACACAGACCAAAGAATTTTGTGATATTTATTTTATGATAAAAGCCCCCAAATACTTCTGCTTTCAGCAGTGCCCATCTAAAAAGCAAAGTCTGAGCCTACTGTGGTTCAACCGGCCCCACTGCTAGTGTAAGTAGAGGTTACAAGGAAAGTTATTTCCGACATTAAGACACTAATGCCTGAGCCTCGCTAATTCCTGTTCCAAAGTTTGTTCACTGCCCTGCAGCCCAGTTCTAAGTGATTTTCTGTTGGAGATTGGGAGTATGAAGGATGGAGGTGCAGGCAACGATCATTATTAAGAGTTCCATAGCAACCACCCGTCTTTCCCTAAATACCAAGATTCTGACATGGAAAAACAAGTCGCAGATGAAACTGGCGCTGTGACCTTTGTACTCTGCTTGATCCAGTGTCTACATAAAGTCTTCTGCAGCCAGGAACTCATTCCTAAAGGGAGCAGGCAGTAACATACTGTTACAGAGACTTTCTTATTTTTGTTTTAACCATTGCTTTATCTTGCAGTATTGGAACTCTAAAAGCACTTTTAACTCTCCATACGCACTGCTTCAATTAAGAATTCATGCCATTGGTAAAACAACTTGGTGTTTATATATTTATATACTTCGCACTGTAAAAATTGACATGTTGAATATTTATGGAGCAAAGCAACCTTTAGTCCCTCCTATTTGTTAAAGTTCTTACTGTTCGAAGCAGTAAGACACAAGTAGGAAGACAAAGGAACCGATATTTTGGATTCGATCTTTTGTGGCAGGCTGGGGACTCCAATAGTCAGTAATATTATGTATGTGCCCCAAACATTATCTCATTTAACCATACAGAATCCTATTAGGAAAGTACTATTTGTACTTCACTCTAGTGGAGTAGGAACCTGAGACTTTTGAAATTCATTTACTACCACCAGTAAGATATAGGAAGGATAGAACTCCAGAGATTTTACTGCTCTTAGTTCTACTGGTGTTATAATCTAAATAAAGCCTTACCTCTTGGTGTCCACTGGAGATGGTTCCAGCAACTTGTATGAGTAAAAGACACACTGCCATGAACGTACCTCGAAGTACTCCCTTGGCACACTCACCCCACTGCTCGCACTTTCTGCAACAGGTCCTCTCGTATGACGTCATTAGTTGCAGTTGTGGCCACCTCAGAGTCCTGACTCAATTTACTTTTCCTGGTCATTTTGACCTTGGGTGAAAACCAGAAGTCACACAGTGCCAGATAGGCTGAGTGAGATGGGTAAGGACGGACATGCTGTCATATTTCAGGACACTCTGCCATTTGGCTGTATGGCACTTGGCAGAGGCATTCACCGCATTTTTGATCAACCTTTTAAAGACAGAAGACAAGGCATCCAGAAGAGCATTGGAAAGTGAATGGCAAGAATGACAGGATAAGTGTGTTCAAAGCAGGGAGGAGGATTTGCGGTGGGGGTGAAGGGCACAGTGTCCTCATGACAATGACTTTTATTTACTCACACACTTGTCCATGACCCTTGTGCCTCAGCCAACCACGCATGGCCTGTGCGCACCCTTCTATGCACTTTAAATCTTTAGGGTACTTACCACGTCTAAGGCAATGTGGGTGCCGCCTACGTAAGTGTTTTACTGGGTCACTTGGGGAATGACGAAAAAAAACAAGATCTCTACGTGTTGGATTCTGAAGTGACTGTTTTTCTAGATAGTTCCAGTCCATAGTTGGTTGGACCCACAGATTGAGAGCCGTGAATACGGAGGCCCAATTGTGTTTCTCCCGTGAAAATCATGGAGGTAAGTGACTCGCCCAAGTTCACCAAACTCAAAAGTGACAAAGCCATTGTTCGATACCAGTTTGCTACCCATTCACGCGAAGGGACTTCTAATTGTCACATGACTATCCTGGTTGTGAATCACTTGATAGGCTCCCAGATGGCATAATATTAACTTTATTTCATCTCCTCTCAGTATCACCTGCGGCTGCACTGTGGGAATGATTTTGACTGTCTTTGTGATGCTTAGAAGAAACAGCTCACGCTTCTTGACAAGCTGCAGAGAAACTATTTTTCAGGTCTGCGAAGGCCACCAAGGGGCTCCTGGGCTCCTTGGTGTCATCCATTCCCAGGGGCTGCAGGGTTCACTTCGGAACAGGGTTTAATAAGAGCGAGCTGTCAACAAACATAGATACTGGAATCAGCTCGTTTCAAGGCGGCTCGTGAGGTCTGCCTCAGACTCTTTGTGTTAAAGGAGTCATAGTCCTGTGTCACCCAGAGAAATTGCCACATTCTGCTGGAATAAGTCCTCGCATGGATTGATGGCAACAGGGCATGGCAAGTCAGCGTGGGGTAGGACTGGGAGGGGGGTCCGGCGGTTAGGGGGCTAGGAGGAGCCACGGGGGTAGAGACTTAGCTTATGGACGTAATTCCTGCACGACGGGGCAACTTTCTTCTCATGGAAAAGAGAAGCTGGGTCAAACAGATGCTCCTGTCTCTGTGTGTGGACGGGAAATCAAAGACAAGCCTCCAGGCCAGCCCTCGTCCATCAAGAGCTACGCTGCGGGCAGCTGCTCCCTCCACAGCTTTGGCAGTGGTCACGCTCTGAACGCCTGAAGGGCTCGTCATGAGGAAAGAGGCTCAAGGAGGAACTGGCGACTGCGGAAGGATGCACGTACAGCCGGGCTGGATCTCTACAGATGGAGAAGCCTTAGGACCCATCCGCCCACCCCGAGGCAGTGCCTTTCCCTAATCCTCCAGAAGGGAGGGTATGCCCTGGAAGTGACCCTAGAAATGTGCTACCCAACTCTTGTTGCCATATGGGAAACCAGGCCCAGTGTTGCCAAATTTTAGACTCCTTTTAAAAAGAGCCGATACTCGGATTTTTTTTAACATGAAAATCTCCTGGCTTTTGTCTGGCGATCAGTTTGAATCATTATAAACACCATGCAAGGGAAACATAAATGTCAGGCTGGTGGAAGGGGTCCAGGCTGGTGGAAGGGGTCCAGGCTGGGACCATCAGCTTCTGACCCCTGGTCTATGGAGGTGGAACCTCTGGGGTTCTCTTTCCCCTCCTGGAGCCATGGATGGAGGGACAGAAAGCTAGGAAGAGGATTGGATTCGCCTTAAGACAAAAGCACAAAAGCCTTCTTTGGGGAGTATAAAATGTAAAAGGGCCTTTGCCAGCACTTAGAAGATTCCTCCTCGCTGCTTAGCACATTCCTGAAAAGACTGTCATTAATGCTGCACTGTGAATGCACAGGGACAGCAGTCAGTCACACAGGGAGGTGGCTTCCTGTTCTCCAGTGGGAAAGTGTCCCCGCCCTGTCACTGACTCTGCTAGACACCCAGGAGCTACTGCGCTGCCCCCACCCCCACGTCAGAGGGATTGGGACTCCTGGTTTACAGCGTACAGGCAGTGAGTCTACCATTTCTGTGTTTGAAAGATATCTATTCCTATCGATAACTTGGAGGACCCACGAGTGACAAAATCCAAGTCAGAATTCTGCTGTGCCGTCCACCCTGGCAAAATCTCCAGTCGCCACTCCCAGCCTTCACCCTTCACTGTTGGTAATGAGGTACGAAAGGGAAAGAACACAGCTCAATTGTTTGGATGCTAAATTGAGCCTTCAGAGCTCAGAGTTGGGGAGAGAAATGGATACAGATTTAGCGCGGGGTCAAGGTGTCCTTTGTTAAGGAGAGGCTTTGTGCTTGCAGCCTCTTGGAGTTCTAAGGCAGGATGAGGATTCGCTATCTCTGAGGTTCACTGCACCTTAATTGTCTCCGCGGCCCTAATGCCATGGGTGTTCTAATGACTGAATCCTTGTTTGGAAAATTGCATCTCCTCAGGGCTTTAAATCAATCATTTTAAATCTCTATACACAGTTAAAGGGAGCCATCCCACCCCTAGGATGGATGGATGGAGAAAATCCATGGCAGAGCTTGTGGGATTGCCCCTGAAATCAACCAGAGAAAGAGAGAATGCAGTGCTATGGGTGCAACTTCACTACACTCTAGTTTTTCTTCTTTCTTTCTGCCTTTACTCTTTGTGTTGTCTGAAACTGAAGTATTCTTTCTTCCAACTACCTGGTAGCTGGAACTTTGAGAGATTAAATAAAATTAGTTACACTTCAGTTGGTGAATAGTTGCAAAGAATGTTATCTGCAGGAAACATTTCCTCAGTACAGATATTCATTTTGTTTTATGAATACTTATTATACTTATTGGCCACCTGAATGTGCCAGGTTCTGTGCTGGGCATACTGAGAAAGCAGAAAAATAACGGACTTTGTCATCCAGAAACTCCCTATCTATAGGTGAATGGGAAAGAGCTCAGAATTGCTTATGTGAAAAGTTTGAATTTATAGTAACAAAGCAACAGGGAACTGACGGTTTAAGAAGAAAAAATGAATCCTTTAGACATATGGAAATTATTTTCAAAACAGTGACTTAACGTCACTGAATACAGATACTATACTTTGGTGCTGTGAGTTATTGCCTTAGTCCTTTTTGGCTCTTATAACAAAAACACTATACATAAACCAGGTAACTTGTACACACTGAAATGCATGGAGTCTGCAGCTGGAAAGTCAAGGTACAAACACTGACACCTTCACGTCTGCTCACAGCCCCACTTTTTTTCTCACATGGTACCTTCCCCTCAAGTCCTTACATGGTAGAAGAGAAAGAAGGCTCTTGAAAAATCTCTTTTCTGAGGGCACTCATCCCTCTGAGAAGGGTGGCACCTTTGTTACCTAATCACCACCCAAATTCCAGCACACACTTGGTATTAGAGTTCAACATACAAATTCTGGAAGGACACCAGCGCTCACACTATAGTAGAAAGCACAAATACCTAGGATACCTAGAAGGAACTATGCTACAGAAGGCGTGGGGTGTGGACTCGAGGAATACACCTACCCAAGAGTAGGAATCTCTTTGCTCAAGTAGGAAACACCCTGAAGAGAAGAAAACCTATAAAGTCTTTAAAAGGCAGCCCTGGCAGTGAGTGGATTCACCCACTGGAATTGACTGGTAAGCACTGAGCCCACACTGTGAGTCCAGGCCTGAAGAAGGGGTGGGTTCCCTGGGTCTAGGGGAGCAAATCAGATAGCCGTGAGCTTCCCACCCTGAAGTCTCAGCTCCCCTGAAGCAGGCTGCTTCCTCAGCCTCTCCCAGGCCAAAAGTTTCCATATTAGTTCTCTTTCTTGAAAATGTATTGCTAATTTATAACATTACATAGCATTTTGGCTAATATAAGGAAGTGATGAATAAATGAAGACCTACATGGGAATCAATGAGAACATATGGCTCCTTCTAGAAACGATAACTTTACATCCAGTGTTGGTAGAATGCATGTCCGCCTTACACAAAGCTATCCTTCAGTTTTTCTTTTAGATTCCACTCTTTAAGAATTTTTAGTTAATTAAGAATATTAACTAGGGGAGGATCCCATAAGCTCACTGCTCTGATAACTCCTGCTGTAGTTGTTCCTTTTCCTAAATACAAATATTACTGAAAACTGTTATTTGTTTTCAACAAATGACCACAGACTCAGTGACACTTATTAGCTCCTATGTCTGTGGGTTTGAAATCCAGCATGGTGGAGCTGGGCCCACTGCTCAAGGTTCCCAAGGCTGAAGCCAGGTGTCAGCCCCTGAAGAACTCAGGTCCAGCAGTTGTAGGATTATGTGTTCCACTTCTTCACTGGCTCCCAGCTGCGGAATCCTCTCAGCTCACAGAGATTGCCCATACTCCTGCCCTTGGAGGCCTCTCTACCTGCAAGCCAGCAATGACATATTCAGTCCATTCCGTGCTTTGGATCTCTGTCGTCTTTTTGGACCAATCAAAGAGAATCATCAGCTTTTAAAGGACTCCTGTGATTAGGTCAGGCCTACCTGGGTCATCTCTTAAAGTAAACTGCACCTTACAGCATCATAAAATCATAAAAGACACTATGTTTGTAGACTTGGGGATTAGGCTTAAGAGGTGAGATATGTTTGGGGCTGAGAATTTTGTCTACTGTATCAGAGAACATGATAAGGACATTGAAATGATGCAAAAAAAAAGTCTTAACTAGGAATTAAGCAAGGTATTTCTGTTCTATTTCCCCCAAATCTATACTTCAGTGCTAACCACAGTTAACAGTTTTCTTGCACATCCTTCCAGGAGAAAAGTACAATGCACATGTCCCTACATTTGCTCTTTAAATTTGAGTAAGTAGTGACACGTTGCTTATTTCATTTAATCTCTCTTGCATTACCTTCCTGAGTGACAAATGTGAATCTGCATTACTCTTTATCACATTTACATGGAAGTAGCCTTTTTCTTTCTTTAAAAGTTATATAAGAATCAGCAATGACTCATCTTTAAAAAAGATTATGGATTATTTACTGTTTCCCAAAGATTTTTATATTGTGTACAGAGTTTGCATGAGACCTATTGTTCTACCTGAAACACTGACTTCTTCTAAAACATACAGATACTCCAGGAGTCCCTATTTTGGGGGAAAGTCAACACATTTTATTATAAAGCAAATATAAAGGGCAATGTCTTAGGGTGGCGATTTTTTAAGGCACAAAAGGATTTCAACCGGATTTCTTCACACATGAAGGAAGAGTACCGCCAAGAAGGAGAAAGGGAAAGAGAAGAAGGGCAGAGGGAAGAAAATATAAAAGCAAAGAAATCAGATTAAGGTTAAATTGAAGTCTGGAGTCCATCTATGCTCAGAGCAGAAATAAAATTCCACCCTCTGATCATTACCACATCTTTTCTCCATAGCAACACCAAAGAAATAAAAGGTATTTTTTTTTCACAGAAGACGCATGTCTTTCTAATGATTGTCATTCTAAAATTCCTAAAATGCAATGTTTGATCTATGGCTGTAAAATTCCAATTTTTCATGTCCATTTCTTTGAAGTACAAAAAGATAAAGAGATGTCCACTCATTTTTATTGTTCTTTGAATGCAGCAAGACATTAAAAAATAAATTTAGGTAACTAATCGTAACTTGTGATTTTAGAAACTCCCACAAAACTCATATATTCATTTTTTTCTACAGATGTGACAAGCTGCTCTGCTTTCATCAATTTAAATGACAACAGAGTGAGCAACAATAATGCCCCCAACTTCTGGAAGTTTTTTTTCTCTGTGCAAACTCCAGGAGCTGAAAGTTCCTCTTTAGAGCTCAGTCCTTCATTCTGAAATAAAGGTGGACAGTCATGTGCACAGTCGATATTTCCAAATTTATGTTAAGGCTTTAGGAGGTGAGGATTTGCTCTTAGGATTTTAGTCTTCCTTAGCTCTGCTGCGGAGAGATACTAAAAGCAGGTCTCCGAAGTCTCTGTACTTGGACATCAAGGAGAAATATTGGAGGTAACTCATCAGCAGGTCGAGAGCAAACCCCAAGGGTGTGTGAAGTAACTCTGAGTGAAACAAGATCCACAGATCCAGGCAAGCAGGAGCCCTGTCCTGACCTGGAACTCAGGGGGTCCAACACCCTGAATCATCCTCCAAGAAATTTTCTAAATCCCCCTTCGTACCAGGACCAGCCCCTCTGGCAAAGCCCTCAGGACAGGAAGCCTCAGGCTAGACCAGGACCCTGGTTTTGTTTTTCCTTTCTATAGCGCACTCACTGCAACTCCATCCCTCTGTCTCATATCCTGTCTGGGTAAATACTGCAAAGAACCCCCAGCAGAGACGCTCTTTCATCAGATTATGAAAGAATTAGCAAGTCTGCGTCTCTGCAATGGGCCTGACAGGCTTATTCTGGGTGGCTCTCGCTTGAAAAGGACACAAGACAAGTTCAGTGCTCCGCTGTTGCCTGGGCTTGAGCCACATACACGGGCTGGTGTAACACTCTTTAGACTGTGGTTTTACATGTGGTCAGTCACACCAAGGGACCAGGATGGCGCCAGGGACCCTCTATTCAGTCCTATCACTGTACTTCCGCTACATGCTCCACACCAAGAGTCAGCCCGTTTCCTGGGGTGGTCTTGCCCGTCTCCACTACCAGCTTCCAAGATCTTTGCTCTCCTATGCACTCCGTCCTATATGGCCTCACAACATACGCTGCTGTAGCACCCAGCCTGACGGGCTCAAGCTATGCTTAACCAGGATGGGCAGTTCTTGTACAAATGGAAGCGCTCCTCTTCCCTTCCTGGGTCCCACACTTACTTTCCTGCCACCACCAGTAACAATGGCAGAAGACAGGGGCAGAAGACAGCCGCACTGAAGGAGATCACATCCCAGGAATGTGCTGATCATCACTGAAGCATTCAGAAGAATGTATACTTGGAGAATTATTACTTTATTTTGATGTACTGTATTTTGAGTGTTACACCAGCCCGTGTATGTGGCTCAAGCCCAGGCAACAGCGGAGCACTGAACTTGTCTTGTGTCCTTTTCAAGCGAGAGCCACCCAGAATAAGCCTGTCAGGCCCATTGCAGAGACGCAGACTTGCTAATTCTTTCATAATCTGATGAAAGAGCGTCTCTGCTGGGGGTTCTTTGCAACTCAACTTGTTGTAAACACTTTCCTGCATACATTGGCCAAGATTTGCATTTGGGGTCATCATCAACAAAGCACTGTTCAACAACCTTTCGGATAGTTGTGGGGACCAGTATTCGGGGTGGCATGATGAATGAAGTGGTCTCTTGAGTAGTGATGCAACCAGAATTAAATAAATGAGACTGGCAAACTGCAGGGACAAGAAGCTCTATAGTGTTTCAAAACAAATAGGATCTGAAGCACCACAGCGCTATGAATAATAACAGCAATGCTACCTGTTTTTCACACAGTGGGAGATAAATAAATAGCCAGGAACCAGCAGTAACAACAAAGAACAAGAAGACACTAGCTAATTTTTACATGCAATACAGAAATGTGTAAGTAGCACTCATTTGCCAATTTCTCCAAAGCTTTACTGAAAATTGAGAAACAATGAACATTGTAATACATCTCTAAAAATCAATAATGCATGTAGACATAGTCCCCACAAGAAGATCACTAAGGATCCTTCCTAAACAGGGATAGCCTCAGGGAAAACGCGAGGAAACTAGGCAGATTGACTTCCAACATACAGTTTCATCTTTTCTTGATACAGCTGCAGTGGATTTCACATTACATGACTGGGGAATCACCATGGCTTCACTGAATGCGTATTTTTTATACACAGTTGCCCCGCCCCATGCAGCCCTTGAGGTTCTTGGGGTGAAGGAACATGAGAGGATGAGAAAATGAAGAGAGAAAGCTGGACGCAGTAGAGCCCTCATGCTCCTGATGGGAGGAAAGGTGCTGCTGACCAGTGCAGCGTGTTTATTTGTATCCCGGGAGGGATGATGTCCGTTTCAGCCCCGCTGCCTAGCAACCCATTGCTTGGATTGTCCAGGGGTTTGGTGTTTTTCTATGCTGTAGCAATTTCTTCACATGGCTGACCCGGGCCCTCTTTGTTTTGGGGACGATCATGTCCCGGCCATGCCACAGCCCTGCACGTGTGATCAATTTCCAGCTTCAACAGCTCCCAGTGAAATAATTACTGCTGTTGTAAAGACCCTCTGATGTCTGGGATCCTTTGTAATTTTTTGAGCTATTCTGCTGTTAATTTTTTCTGCTGATTGAAGAGAATCCTAAATGAGCTAGTTGTGGCTTGCTTAGTGAATTACGTCCAGCAAAATTGTTTCTTTACTGACTGATCTTCAAAATTCAGAATCTGTTTGTAGGCTTTTCATCACTGGAACACAATATACACACTCACAATGTAAAGGAGAGTTTTAAGTTAGCTTCCAGTTTTAAGGGGTTCAGTCCATGGTAAGCCGGATCCAAGGCAGAAACATGGCAGAGAGGCCTGGGAGAGAAAAACTGCTCACCTCATGGTTTGGAATCAGAGCAGTGTCATGGAAGAAAGGAAGAAAAACCATGCATAGGGCCCGAGGTCACACCTCCATGACCCACACAGACACCCATAGGTGTGAGTTACTACTATGTTGATTTTGTAATCTACTCAAATCAATATATCACCATTAACAGTCACACAGAGTATTTCTGGATGGTTTTGCTATGAAATTAATTTTGATATTCACCTTAAACATTTCAATTATATAGAGAAGCCTTCTCAAAAATATTAATCATATTCATAATATATACAGATTATTTTATGAACATCTCTTGAATTGTCATTTTATAAATACGTAAAATTAAGGTTTAAGTGCAGATTAAGATTTCCACTACACCAATGGTCTCTTTTTCCGTACATCCTCCTTGTTTATACTATCAAAACGTAAGTGATTACTCTGCTTTAATGACCTAAAATGTTAATCCAATCATATGATCACTCAACCAATTAACTAAGAGAAGGTAATGCTACTAGTGAAATTCTAGTTCCAGTTCTAGTTCAAATAATCATGAGTTATTGATAGAAATTGACAGGAAATAATTAAGAAAAAAATCAAAGTTCAAAATTTCAAACCAACATGCTAAAACAACAGAGAGGGGATACAGTCACTTTCTAAGCATAAACATCTGTGAGTCCTTACTCCTCATGACTTACTACATTTTTTAACCTTACCAGGTTCTAACTCCTAAAAACAAAAGTTTAAGCTAATCTGTATCAAAATTGTATTCTCATGGGATCTTAAATTTTCAAAGTGAATTTCTTTTCAATAAGTCTTATAAATACAGGGCTTGGTGGCACACACCAGTAACCCCAGCACTCAGGAGACTGAGGCAAGAGGATCACTGTGAGTTCCAACTACATAAGGGAGTTCAAGGCCAGCCTGCACTATACAGTGAAACTCCATCTCAAAAAAAAAATAAACTAAAATAAAATAAATAAATAAATACTAAAGTTAAGAAACAAAACAGTTTAATAGCTTAATAAATGAAAATGTAAAATTTGAAGTTTATTTTGTATATATGACTTTGCCTGACAATAATATCTTTAGGCCAAGCATGGTAGTGCAGGCCTGTAATCCCAAAACTTGGGAGGCTGAGGCAGGAGTATTACTGTGAGTTCAAGGCTAGCATGGGTTACATAGTGAGTCCAAGGTCACCCTGAACTGCATATCAAGACTCTGTCTCAAAAAACCAAAAAACCAAAACAAAACATTTATATCTTTAATAGTACAGCTCTGCTTCTTAAAAATTAACAAGTTATAATTTATATAGTTGTGAGATGTACTAGGATTATAGAGAAAAAGAGTAGAGAACAATTCAGATTTTCTGAATATTATTTTTTGTAATTATGTTTCTTTTAGTCAGCAAGTATTGTTCTTCTCTTATCCAAATGGAAAAAGAAGCATGTACATTTCCGAAATCCTTCTTATGTTACACTGTCAGTCATTTTTCCATTGCTGGAACAGAATACTTACCTCCCACAACTTATAGAGAAAGAGGTTCATTTTGCCTCAGGGTTTCAGTCTGTGTGTGTTCATCTGGCTCCAGGGTGGAAGCAGCATGGCAGAAGGGCATGACAGAGGAAAGATGCTCATCCCATGGTACCCAGATAGCAGAGAGACAGAGAGGACCCCAGAACAAGAATATACCCTTCCAGGTCACACCCCCCATTACACCTCCAACAAGGTTCCACCTCCCAGCAGCAGGTTCAGCCACTGAACTCACTGAAGGACGAGTAAAGCACTGATGCCTATGGCACCCCAACAAGCCAATCATCTTGAAAACCTGGGAGGTTTGGGGAGATTATTTTAGATTTAAATCATAACATTCCATTCCTGGTTCCCAAAAGGTTTGTGGACTTCTCAGTATGCAAAGTCCATTTTGCTCATCTCTAAGAGTTGCCAAAGGCATAAGGGGTCCAACATTACTAAAAAGTGCAAGTCCAAAGTTTCCTCGAAGATTCAAGGCAAATTCTGAGCTGTGAGCCCCTGTACAAATCAAAAACAAAGTTAAATACTTTCATGATACAGTGGCAAAGGGTAATTATTTCTACTCCAAAAGGGAGGAATAGGAGAATAGAAAGAAACTGAGCCAAAATTCAGCAGGGCAACGGTTAAATCCTGAAGATTCATAGCAAACACCTGGGACACTCAGTATCAAGATGTAAGATCCAAAAAGTTAGACAGCGCATGTGGCCTCTCTCTTAAGCTGGCTCAGTGAACTGCCTGCCATTCTCCTCGGGAAAAGTTCCCTATTTCTGGCATCTCTAACTTCCTTAGGTCTCTACTTCACTATTGGCTTCACTCTTACAGCTTGCCATACTGCCCTCTCACAGGCACACTGCTTGGCCTCATAAGCCTTCTGAAATGTAGGTGGAAACCTCCATGGTCCCATAACTCTTCCACTATGCATGCCTGTAAAACCAGCGCCATCACCTCAAACAGTATCCAGAGTCCCTGGGATCATGACTGCAGAGGCCTCTGAGTGTCTGGATGGTTGAGCACTGTGAAATAAATTCTGGAGAACCAGTTTCTTAGGTAACCCTGAGTGACTAAGTGTCCCAGGATCTCTCTTCTTGAAGTCACAGTTTTGTACCCTTGAGCCTGTGATAGGTGGGGTTTTGCTGATCTTGAGATGACCTCATGCCATCTCTCCCATTGTCCTGCTGCAAATATTTGCCTTCATTTTAATTCTGATCTTTTTAGAAACCACATTCATCCTTGCACCAGCTTTGCAAGCACTCCCTTTTTTTAATGTAGCTGCAAACTTTTCACATCTGCTTTTTGCCCCTGGTTCTCATTGTAGATCTGACAACAGACAGCTAGCAGTACCAGTACCGCAGCCTAAATACCGGGTCACTTGGAAGTCTCCTTTTCCAGATTAATTAGTCTGCCACCTTAATCTCAGTCCCCTAAAAAGTGTCAGGACATGAACAAAATGAAGACAAATCTACCAGAGCATAACATACATGGCCACTAGTCCAACAGCCAGCGCAGTCTTTGTTTCCAAACAAAACCTCCTGAGCATGGCCCTTACTGTTAAAATTCCTGTTGGCATTCTAGTCTTCGGAGCTCTGACTATAACCACTCACTGGGCTCTGCTTATAGCACTTTACAGTTTCACTAGCCTGTATTTCCAAATCGCCCCAACCTCCTCCCACAAATCTGTCCTCAAGGATTCTAACCACATGGCCTGGTACAGTCATAGCAATGATCTGACTTATTTGGCACCAGGTTTCTATATTAGTCATGTTCCCATTGCTGGACAAAAATCCAGTGCCAACAATTTGAAGAAGAGATCTATTCTGGATTACAGTTTCAGTCCGTATGTGGTTAGGTTGCTCCAACGCAAAGATGGCATTGTGGAAGGGCATGGTAGAGAGCACCTTGTCATCCCAGGGTAGCCAGGAAGCAGAGAGACAAGCGAGACATGGGGACAAGGACATAGACACTGAGGAGTATAGTGTCCCCAGTCCCAATCACTTTCCAAACACATGAGACCTTTCAGGAACATTTTAGATCCAAATCATAACAGTTGCCTAGCTCTTCAGGAGATATGATAATCATATGACAGGCAGGGAAAGGATTCTGAACAAAGACATTAGCAACTACAATAATTACCTGTACTTTCTCGGTAGTAAATGGCTTTTCAAGCATTTTTGTTTGGAAAATTCAATAACAACAAAATGTATTCATCTTCCCTTAAAAGGCAGTGGCCTTTTGAAACAGAATCCCCAGGAAATAGTCTTAGAATGTTAAATTCTGTGACTTTCACAAATAAACCATAAATTATATAAAATTAAAAGCAATTTCCTGGCTTTTCAGCACTGACCTTCAAATGGATGCATCCCATTCAAAGATCAAATGCTAACAACTTTACAATACATGAATCCAGCAAGAATCATTTGGAAACATGAAGAAATTGAACCAAAATGAACGTCAGATATCTAACTACAAAATAGCAAACACCTGCTTGCTCTAAAAGGACTGCTTTAGAATTAATTAGGAGGTATTGATTATAAATAAGCAATACCACGGTGGGGAAAAAAGAGCCAATTCCTTTAGACTGAAATACAGTGTTGAGAATCAGTAATATCTAGTGCAGTGCTTCCAATCAACATGGCTGGACATTATGTTTGGCACAAAGCACAGTTAGTATAAAGGATTCAAACTTCTCCATCATGCGGTCATGTACCCTCTCCCCAGCAGAGATAATAATGCTTTTATAATATTTCTGTCTTGGTGTCCTTTTTCATTACCTCTCTACTCCATTTTTCTAATCAGTAGGGTCAACCTGACATTTCCAGGAAGACTGCGCCTGTCAGCTAGAATCACCGTTCTCCCAACTGCTGAATCAGCCCACCCTCGTACCTCTAGCTGGTAGCAATACACAGAGACCTTCAAAATTTTGTGTCCAGATTAGAACAGGCTCTAAGCCAGTTTCTTTAAAACAGAACAGATTTTCAGACATTTATACAATCACATTTCTAATTACAGAGGCCCCAGAAAATACATATCATTTCAGACTTGGATGGACTCTGGTTCCAAGTGACAATCTTTTCCAGTGTCACCCAGATGACTATCATATACGAAGGCCATAATAATTATTCCTATTGTGGCAGCACATCATTCTTACTTGAAAAGCCAAGCTTTTAAGAGGATTGCTATAAATAGAGTTGAATGCTAGACAAACTAACAAAAGTTGGGGGGAAAGGGAGCAGGAATCAGTCGTGGCGTTGAAATTTCCAACCTTTATGACTTTGATTCTTTGCCAACCATGCTTTTCCTTTGTAAGCTGATGGATAAAGGCTTCACAAGACTATTACTAGGCTGAGGGAACTTTTCTTCTGATTCAAAGACTTATTAAGGGTCAATAGAACAGATTTTAATAATTTGTTGAGAAGAGTCTATTGTTTTCTAATGGAATTCTAGTAAACAATGATATCGGGTTATATAAATTCACTAAGACAAAATAAGCTAAAATATTTGGGCAAACTCTCTATCTTGCGCTCTGGGGTTACCAAAATAGTTCTAGGACATGAGGGTTACTGAAGGGGTCCTCTTACTGAAAAGCCCAAAGGGGACGCTGTGTAGCAGGAGAGGAAAGAAGAGCTGCTGTGCAGGAGTGTGGCCCCGGATGAAGTCTCGTCACGGCCTGATCCCACAGCTCAGCCACAAAAGCTATCATCGATCTTTTACCCAAGGAGCCGTTCACAGCCATGTATCTACTGATCACTGACTTGGTTGGGTCATTGGCCCCTTGGCTGGGGTGAGGGTTGGCACCTCCCAACAGAGGCACCAGCTATCAGTGACTGTCTAGAAAAGGAACCGGTCACGACCATGAGAACCAACACTCAGCTCAGGTGGAGGGTCCTCGGGAGCCGAGCAGGACACAGACAGCATAGCCTGTGATCGCTAATCACAATGCAGTTGGAACCAGAAAGCTCCTGGGGCTCTCTCAAAGTGCAGAGAGACTGGAAAGGGTCACGCCTGGCACCCGCAGGTGAAGTCACTGGGGTGAAGTGGCTGGCAATCGTACCCAGTTGCCCTTAATTATATTACATGCTATGACTTGTGCTTCCTTTGCTTGTTAACATCTACAGCCTCTGACATAATGTATCCTTAACCTATTTTGGTGCTCTTAATTCAGAATTATTCCTTCTTCCCGCATGAAAGAAAGGTTGCCAGTTTTGAGAAGACCCATTAAGTTAAGCGTACAAGGCAAAATGTTAACATTCAATTCAAAGAAAAGGAAATACACTTTGCAAATCACAAAGCATGATTTTTTTTAATGGAGGAGCGAAATTTCCAATAGAAAAATTTGAGGGCTTGGAAAAGCATTAGCTTCCGGAAGCTACAAATTTTAGATGCATCTGATGAGCCCTCTTTCGCAGAAATTCTTCAGCCTGTAAGAAATGTACACTTCTCCTCTGGCCTGTGACCCTTTCCATCTTTCAACTATTAGCATTAGAAATTCGAAATATACTGTGAGTGATTTTTCCCTTCTTTCCTCCCCAGTGTTGAGCTGGACTTGGAGTGACTCGCATTTTCTTTGTTGCTCTGTGGTACTCTGAAAACAATCCAGACAAATCTAAGCCTTTTTCTCCAACACACTGATGGGAATAAGAACCCGAAAGATGGTTGGCAATCAGGTTGGTGAAGTGTTTACCCACATGGTGCTTTGAAGCCACAAAAGAGACTTCAGATATCATTCCTTCTCTCCATTCAGAGGTGATTAATTTCATCGGCATGTGGAGAGAACAGCCAGCTATATATTTGAATTCATTACAAAAATAGAAAAGGAAAGAAAAGGTTTGCCTATCTATCTCCATAGGAAAGTCCATTTCTTTCTCTTTTGACCTAATGAATGAGAAGGCTTTAAACATAAGGGTTTCAGACTTCAGTAGAAATGCGTGTTTGGTCACAAAAGGTTTTGTTAAAAGGGCATGTGGGAGTCCATGGAGAAGGTCATTATTATAATAATCCACCCAGGATGGTTGATTTCTATAGCTTGGGTCCAGATATTTATCCTGCATCTTTTAGTCAGCCAAGGGCAGTGGGAGATTTTTTTCTGAAGCAAACAAATCTTCCTGCTTCATACTGATGCAACCTAATTCTGGCCACACAGCCCACACACTGTATATTTCCTATTTTGAGAAAAACGCTCCTGGAACAGGGAGTGGGCAGTGGACTCAATTCTATTTTCCACTAAATTGAGACACCTTAAAGATAAGAAAAGCCACATTTTCTGCAACAAAGAAAAAGTGGAATATTTGCTGCAGTGAAAATAGCAAACCAGGGACCAGAGGATAAGAGAATGGCAGACTGACTTCCGGTTCCAGGGCAGCTGTAGGTGCCTACTGGACTGGCTCCAGCATCCTCTTATTCTTCAACTCCATCCCATGTCCCTGAGGAGTTTCCCAAAAGCAGCGTGGACTGGGAGCAAAATTCACCTCTGCAAGGGCTTCTGATCCTGGCCTTGCGCAATAGACTTAAGACTCTCAGGTTTGAACTGGCTCTCCTGACCATTCAACATCTCCACGGCCAATCGGGGCTGTTTATCACGGGGCTCTGGGACAAGGCTCGTGGACATGCCAAGGTCTGACCTACTCCAAGGGACACAGCGGAGGTTAGGCCAGTTTGATTCGTATTTAAATAGAATTGCTGTGTCACCTCTAAGAATTAGAATTCTAATTTGAAAGATGAAATTGTAGCATTTTTACTTGATTAGTACAAGAAATAACACCTTTTTAAACATATTTGTGTCTGACCGGGGGAGGACAGTGAACACACTTGTGAAATGTCAGAGAGAAACAGAGGTGGGGTAAATTTCCACTAACCTCTCTCCAGAGTTCAGGGAAACCCAAGGCTAGGTCTGGTTTTCTGAATTAACCTGACCGTAAGTTTACCTCTGAAAGGGGCCTGAGTTCGGTCTCATAACACAGAGTGTTACCTCTTTGGAACTGCATCCGAGGAGAATGCAAGGGCGAATGCAAGCTCCGAACCAAAGGCGCCCCTCTTCACTGATAGAATTAGCTGACATTCACCCTGTGTATCGCGCCAGGCACGGGAGGGCTTTGGGACGGAAGCGCTTCTCCTCCAGAACACAAGCTCCTGACTGGCCGGAGGGTCTGACGCCCCGCTGGACACGGGTGAGCTTTGGGACTCCCGTGTGCATTTGTAAAAATCATTCTTAAAAATGGTCCCCGTCTCACCGCGCTTCAAGATCACGAAGAGTTATCTGCACTCCCACATTCAGTACAGCAGTTTCTCACAATAGCAGAAATATAGAAACGCATCTATTTTTAAATACGATTTTTTAAAATGTGTTATGAACATACAATGAAAAATGCTCAGCCTTTGGAAAGGAAAAAAGAAAGTCTTGTTATTTATAATAAAATGAATGAACTTGAAGACTTTGTGCTAGTGAAATAAGCCAGTCACAGAAAGACTGTCACTCCATTTCTCCTATGTGAGACATCTAAAATAGTCAAGTTCACAGCAATAGAGAACAGAGCAGTGGTTGTCAAGCTCTGGCTAGAGAGAAAATGAGCAATTATTATCCAGAAGGTATAAAATTTGCATTATGGAAGATAAATAAGTTTTTGAAATCTGCAGAATAACATTGTGCCTACAGTAAATAACACTGTCTTAAATACTTTTAATTATCAGAGGGTAAGTATCATGCCAAGTGTTCTTCATTAAAAAATAAAATTTTTTAAAATCCTCACTTCATGGGATGATGGAAGATGAAGTGAATTGATGTGTGTAAACCATTGAGCACAGGATCTGGCACATGAAAGCAAACTGGCAAATGCTGACTATTGTTATCTTCCACTCACTAAAGGTGAAAGAGGGGAGGTGAAGAGGCTGGTAACATTCTCAAGGTCACACAGTGAGTAAGGGGCACAGCCAGGCATGGAGTTCAGGTGTCGCTAAGAATCATTAAGCAGTTTCATCTTCAAATCCACACCACAAATAGCAAAACTCAGCCCTTCTCTGGCCAGCACACACCCCAGAACACCGGGCTCCCAGGACAGGAGTGCAGGTCTCTTTCCCGTAGCAGAAAAATGGACACAAGAACCAGGGAGTCCGTCTTGGCCAGAGCTCATGGCATAACAGGAGTCCAGGAGTAGGCTATGAGCCACACAAGGCTGACGTTGTCACCAGTTCAAAGGTGTTAATTCCTTGAAGTAGAAACATTAGTTTCAGCCTATGGATGATAAAATAGAGAAATTAAATGACAAAGTCACAAAATGGCAGACCAGATTAGGAACCCGTGTCTAGATGCTTCCTAAACTCGGCATTTTAGCCGTGATGCTAGCCCTGCCTCCCCTCCTGCCTGCTGAGCCTGAGTTCCTGTCCTTGGACTAAGCTCTCTTCTAGCTAATACGCCTTTTTCATGGCTTGTCATGCACAGAAGAAGCTTAACAAATGTTATTTTTCCTTCTAACCATACACTTGCAACATACTTCAGAACTTTCCGTATTTGCCCTTCTCATACTGAGCAAACCTAGCGAAGGTATCACAACCTCATGTTAGCTGATAGAAATAACTGGTAAACAGTGACTAGCTATGTAGTCAGACAGAATGTAAGTAGCACTTTAAGCCAATTTGCTTGAGATTTTCCTTGTACTTTCTTCCCTATCTTTGGCAACACTTCCTAGACTCAGTGATTAGAGAACATAATAATGCAATGAAATTTCTCCAAATATAAATGATTTATATTTTAAAAGGCCAATACTCCAGATGTACATACAGCCACACTAAGAATATGCCCATGGAGACAAGTCATGAACACAAGCATAAGAGCTACTCTGCCATAGATAAGCTATCTTTATTTTCCTGTCCCCTAGATGGGCTCCAAAAACCACAAGTCGCCTCCAAGCCATTGGAAAAATGCGCAGCTAACAGAGAAGAGAAAGTTGAGGGTGTGGAGCAATGAGGCAGATGCAATGGGTTTGTTTCCTGACTATGGGAAAATCAAAGAGAATCAAAGCAGCCCAATATCTGCAAAATGGCCAGACACACGGTAGCAAGCAACTGAGTCCCAAGCTACTTTTATTTACCTCAATCTGAGCCTCGAGTTGGATGTGCATGATTTCAAACACCAAGCCAGGCATGGTGCTGGTGCCCGCCTGCGGTTCCAGCACTTGTGAAACTGAGGCAGGAGGATCACTGCATGCAAGTTTCGGGCCAGCCCGCACTATATAAGGAGACTCTGTCTCCAAGCCACAGAAGAAAACAATAAAAATTTCCCAAAACCAACATGTTCTATTTCCTCCTTTCTTTTACAGGATCACAGGAGGAGAAAGACAAGCCTGAGGGAGGGAAGGAAGAGAGAGGGGAGGGGCAGGGATCTGACTCCCTGCACATATGTATGCAAAGAGAACGTCTTTGCTGCCATCTGTAATTGTAGGAGCAGCCTGCAAGCCTGCACCATCACGAATTCCGGCTTCATAACGGGCACTAATGGGCACTCTAGAAATGCTTACGGGACCAGGAGCCCGGGGCTCACAGAGTGACAGAGATGACATCCGTCCTGCCCTGAAGGGACTTGCAATTGAAAACTTCTGACACCAACCCAGACCAAAATGGACAGGCTCTCCAGATAATGCACCAAGAACTCCGAGCAATCAAATAAATATGCAGTCGGATTTTTTTTTCTAACATCAGTTACATTATACTCACAGACGGCTCAATTCCCATCCGTCCAGTGGGGAACCTGGGTTCACAGGCTATTAAAACAAAGGCATGACACATTTCGGAAAACGGCCTTCGGTAACATAAGTCAGGGGCTGTTTCTGACGGGAGATGCGTAGAATGCTCCGCAGAACCATTAGGCGGCACTGGGGAGTGAATCTTGCATGAGAATTTCCTCTCCATTCTTTTGAAGGGTAAGTAAAATCAGCAGCTGGACTGGTTTCCACTCGGACACAGATTTGATTATTCTGGCGGGCTCGGAAGAGATCTAATGATCCTAATGGATTCCTACACAGCCCTAAGTGGGTCTCTACACTGCTATGTCCCCAGTCACAGCAGATTGAACTGTGCATGGAAAAGAAGCCAAGCGGGGGTGCCCAGCAGCACTGTTTCCGGACACCCCACATTCTGCTAGGCCAGCTTTTGTTTCTCCCTAGTGGGCCTTTACATCCTTTTACATTAACTTCCTGTGATCGAGCACTCTTCTTCTCTAGCATCTCTATCATCCCTTTCCATGGAAATCCACCTCACAGTCCCTTAGGATTTTCTATTGTCCGAAACTTCTCAGGAGAGCCTTCTGGGACTCTTGCAACACTTATTGGCATCTCAAGGAAACACCCTAAAACCTAAAGAGGAGAGAAATGAGCTTGTAAATGCGGTCTGGAGAGGTCAGACTAAATAGTTTGTTAAAGGTGGTCTCAGGAGTAATATTTGTTCACGAGGCAGACATGAACATTTCCGCCAAGAATCAATAGTGGGCCCATTTGCACTGTGCTTAACGTTCAAAAGCGTTTCTGTGCGCTCACCCCACCTTGCGCCCTTTCTCTCTATAAATAAACACGGTGGCCGTCTGTGTTTCAAAACACTGCTGCGGTCGCATTGTTATCCTTGACCGAGAGTGGACTGCAAAGAACAATGCACATCTGTCCTTCCTCTAACCCAGCTTTCAAGCAAAGACATCCCAGGCCTCCAGGTTCTAACGGCCCTTTGCTTCTTTTTAACCACACAGTGTGTCTGGCTTCACAGCCTAGACTGGGAACACACCATGCCCTTGCCATGGGCTAAACCCCCAGGCCAAGTCTGCTTCTTGGCATCCTGCAGCGATTCAGAAAGGATGGGACACCTTGAGGTCCAGGTTGTTCTCTTCTGCCAGACAGCTGTGTCCACACCAGTCTCCTCCTTGCATAGCTGTTCCAGACCATGGGCAAGGGTTTCATCAGTGCTTTTAAAGACCTGGCATGCGGCTTAGAGGTAGGAGCATGCATGGATTTAGTTTCATTTCCAACTTGGCTGTTTCCTGGAAGAATTAATCAGTCTCTTTGTGTCTCTTATACATATGTCCAGAAGTATAGCGGTGTCCAGCTTGAATGAGTGCTATAAAGATTAAAATAATACCTGGAAAAGGCTTGGCCCACAGTACACACTCCACAGAGTAGCCTTTGTTGTGAGTGCTCGTAAAACCAGCAAGTGGAGATCCCAGTACTGCGGAGGCTGGAGGGATGACCTTTCTGCAGGCTGCAGATCGCTTGGCAGGGCACTTAGACACACGCTTCCTGTTCCCCCCACACGGGGAGAAACAGCCTGGGCTTTCTCCCTGGCTTCTGGGGTTTTTCCCTGTCACTCAGCACATCCTCAGACGTCACCAGCTGGTAGCAAACCTCAGCAACAGATTTACGGCAGTGCGAGGCTGATGGAAATCTTTGACTGGGGCAAGCTGGAATATGACTTGTTTCTCCTTGAAGTTTATCATCCATCAGTGGTGCTCTGCCAACTCTATAAAGAGGCTCCTAATCTCTTTCACCCTTGCACTTCAAGAAAAGATTAGGCAGCCGTTGGGAGTCTCTGTCCGGTAAGTTCACAAGGACTTTCCTGCCCAACAAGGGTGAGACTCCTGTGGGCAGGCACAAAAAACCAGCAGGGTGAATAAACAGCAGGGTGAATAAACAGCAGGGTGCCGGTGCTTTTTATCCTGGGGAAGGGCGTTTACTGTGGATCTACAAGTACCTGGGAGCCCTCAAGTCTCCCCCAATGTCTTGCTGTGTTTGAACACAACGCTGGAAGATAATATTAAAAGCCACCCGGCCCTCTTCACTCTATGGAGAGTAAGTCACTGTCAATCCCGAAATGAAGGGCTGCGCCCGGGTAAATGTAAGACAGTCCGATTTCAGCCAGACCAGGGCCTCCGAGATCCGCCCTGCTCTCCGCTGTTGCCTGCTCACCTCCAGCATCCGCCGCGCACGGGGCCCCCGGCTCCTCCCGCAGCAGCATCTCCCGTGCGCCTTCAAGGAAGCACTCTTGATCTCAGCCATAAAACTAGAAAGCTGCCTAACTGACAAGACGATCCCCGAAGGCAGCTGAAATATGGGGGAGATGGAAACCGACAGTTCATTTGTAGCAGTAAAAAATAATGATATCATCATAAAACTAGTTTAAGATTAGACTGGGCTCGAACACTGTGCACCCACAGGACATATAGACGGGGACTGTCAAGCTTAAATAACAAAGCAAAACAAAGCTGAACCTCCCAGCTTCGCCACGCCGGGTTCCAGCGCTTTTTTTACGGTACGCTGCTGCCATCTGCTGGCTGCAGCTGCTACGAGTGTGCAGCGGCCTCTAAGTCCTGGAATATTCCATTCTGCAGCGCCTGATGTTCATTGCTATGCACAAGGAAAAATATTTTTAACCTCAGCATATCATTGATATGGTACAAATAAGTCAGCGCTCCCTAGAATGCCAAGTGTAGGAGCAAAGCCAAGAGGCTAGAGATGCCCAGAGCCCTGGCCGGTTCTGTGGTGCCCGAAGGGCCTCGCCTCTCTGTTCCTGAGCCCTCTCTTTCCCGGCGCTCCATTGCGACTGATCCTCCTCCCCAGCCGCCTCCCATCCCAGGCTTCCTACACGGCCTCAGTGACAGGCAAAGCAGCAGCTCCGGGCTAAAAACAGCTCCTGCTGGAGCGTGGAGAGAAGAAAACCACTCACATCTGTCTCCCTCAAGGAGCGTCCAGCGCGGTGGGTGGAGGCGGAAGAGGAAGGGACGGGCAGCTGGGAGTCCTGACAGCACTGTGGTGTCCCATTGCCTCAGGACTTGTCTTCCACTGCCACTGGCGTCCTTAGCTAGGCAACAAGTGCCCTGCAGAGGGACAGGACTGAGGCTTCATGGGCAAAGGAAATCAGTCACCGAGGGACCCTACAGCAACACTCAGGACTGACTCAGGCCTCCAGCTTGCCAGCCATCTGAGGGACAAAGCAGATTTAGAAAACACTTCTGCACCATGACTTGTTTTTCCTCTTCTTTCAGTTACTGGCAGTTTCATGTGGTGAGCATGCAATAGATATGCAATAAGACGGCTATAAAAATTGTCCCAGTTTCTACCTATTTAGGAAGTTTTTTCTGTCACTTATGTTTCCTTTTGGTGTTGTCTTGTTTTTGTTCCTGGCGGTCCTGGGGATTGAATAAACCTACAACCGTCACGCTGAGCTACATCTCTAACCTCAGTAAGTCGCTCAGTTGCCCAGACTGGGTTGGAACTTGTGATCCTCCTGCTTCAGCCTCCCAGGGTGCTGGGATTACAGGTGTGTACCACCACCGGTTCTTATTAGTAATGATGCAAATACATCATCAACTGTTTCCCCTGCAGTGAAGGTTCCAGTCCTAGGAACAAGTGGCACGTGATGATTCCGGTACACACCTGTCCGTGCGAAGGGCTGGCGTCAGGTGTGCGTACAACTCTGTAGACCAGGCACCCTGGCTGGGAAGAGCCGTGCTGGCATCTATGTAGACAATCAGCCCAGATTCCCAGATGGACCACAGTTCAAAGCATTCTACTTTCTCTTCCCTCCACTGTGGTTTCGGAAGCACAGCATTTACAGGCTAGGTGACTTCTGTAGAACACAGCAGACCTCGACAGAACAGTACGGTCTGCAGTATGCCCATTTAGGCTGTCTTTCATTCAGATGGTGAGTGAATGGAAACATGAAATAATCAACATCAAACTGCCTTAACATAAAGATCATGTTTTTATCAAATAGCAGGATACTTAATGAATAATATCTGTGAGGTCAAAGAACAAGAAAAGCACCGTGTGTGCTGCTGTCAGGAGTGTGATTTGGAGCCGCCCCTTCTTGGGGAAGTTGGCGTGGTTTGTAAAAGTGTTTTTTGGAAACATACGCATGCCCTGTGGTTTCCACATTCCAGCACCAAAGTAGATCCTGAAAGCCCTGGCGAATGAAGGCAACACCTATCGTCACAGCTGGGTTTTCAGTAAGGGATGTTTTTGTACTCAGATGTAGTCGGCTGGGTGATGGCCTCCCCAAAGATGTCCACACCATTGTCCCTCCAACATGATCCTCACCTTACGCAGTGCAAGGACAGTTGCAGATGTGATCCTCCTGCCTCAGCCTCCCAGGGTGCTGTGATTACAGGTGGCTCTTTAATTTATCACCCACTTCTTACTAGTAATAATGCAAGTGGGAAGGGGCATTTGTCGCTCTGTCCAGTTGAGCATGGCATGAACTGAGGAAGTCCTGGAAGAGGAAGAAAAATGGGTCAAAATCAAAGAAAGTGAGGACTCCTGGAGGCAGAGGCTAAAGGTGGAGGAAGCATCCCCTGAGCCTGGACTTTGCTCTGAAAAGAGCGTCTCCACACTGACACCTCGCTTTGAGGACTTTGACCTTGAGACTGGAAGATCATAAATCTGTGTTGCCCTTTCCAAGCCAATAAGAAGAGGTAGCTTGCTGCAATAGCAGCAGAAAAGAAATCCACCAAGTACCACGGAATAGAAGATCCGGTTGATTGAGGGTCTCAGTTACTTTTTTAAAGGGTTTTTTTTTTTTAAGCCCAATATCTTTGTTTTGATGACAATCTTTTAAAAATGGCAATGTAAAGCTATTTGGGCCCATCTGGTAAGCTATAAAAGCTACGCTATGATCTCAGTGGTCCACGTTTATGTTCGTGTGACGTCTGTGCCAAAGGAAGACTGGCTTCCTGGCAGACTCCAAGGACAGAGGTCACTGAGGCTCCAGAGGCGTCCTAGGAGGACTGGGATATCACTCGGCAGACGGCTGTCCATGTGTGAGCCGCTATCTTTGTATCTAAGAAGAATAAATTTAGTATGTGAGAATTCCTGTTTAAACTTGTTAGTATTGTATTTTGAGGTGCACCCTTAACTGATTGGTCCACAGAAATAACGTATCAATGGTTTTCAGTGCGTTTACTATTAGAAGTTATCATAATGATATGATATTCCCAATGACTCAAGTGATCATTCGTCGGGATCAGGATCTAATGATTCACATCAAGGAAAAAATATAAAACATTTAGCAAACATTGACTATCACTTTCAATGACGAGGCAATGTAATTATGACTTTATGCCTACGTTTAAATATAAAGTTGTGTTCGTTCTATAGTTCATGAAAGCTTTATCCTAATTTTGTATTTCTTCATAGAAGAAGTACAGCATAATAAAAATAATATGTCAGCTCCGGAGAGAGCATGAGAACTTTTTTTTTTTCTTTTTTGAAAAGATCCCATACATTTGCTCCAGTCTGAAAACTATGGAGTTATTTAAATGTCTTCTTCTGATGGAACATCAGTCAATTATTAGAAAAATGTTATCAAAAAATATTCAGTCAAGTGGTAAAATGATCAAGACATGGTAGTAAAGATTACAAGCAGTTACCAAATGTTATGACAAGACTTTGATGTTGGAATCAAAAGAAGAATATAATTCCTAAACATAGAAAAATAAGTGGAAGCATACACAACGGAAACACAGTTGGTTTTGTTTTTCTTACGCTTTTTAGTATTTTTTTAAAATTATAGCAAATACTACTTTCATAGTGAGAAAACAGATCTTTGAGTAATAAACCTGGGGTGAAAACACCATTTTCTCTTGACCTTGATTCTAAGACTATGCTTAAGAATCAGAATGATACATTACTTCCCTCCATCCTTGAGACAACCTTCATAAACACAGCGTAGCTGATAGCCCTTATGAGAAAAGCACAGTGTCGAAGAAAAAAGCTCGAAGAATCCCTAATTTGACCCCAAAACTATTATAAGAAACATATACACATATACATACACATACATACATATACATATGCATACATTCCCCCAGAAAGCCTCTTTCCCCAATGTTCAGATTTTTTAATTGATGCAAAATCCTTTTCCTAATGAGAGGATTAGGAGGTCCCTTTCATTCACTGAGATCCCACACTTTCCCTTATTCTCATCAGTAAATATTTAAAATCCAAGACCTTTCAAGAAAACCTGAATCCTCTTCATATTTTTAGTTGGATTTCCAAAACTTTCACGCCATCATTTTAAATTATTGGAGAGGATGCCTTTACCAACAGACTCTATATCACTGTGTAGTTTAAATATGTCAAAACTGTAAAGCTCAACATTCCCTTCATTAAATTTATAGAAAATGTTTGTCATAGAGCTAATTTGCAAGGCTTGTCTTCCCTGTCAAGCCAATCAAACAAACCAGACTGACTTTCTAAGAGGAAATGTCTGGCTCCCTTGTTTACTTTAAATAAACATGTTAAATTACATCTGGTGCTTCCTTACCTATAAATTCACATTGATTATTATTTAGACTGGCCAGCAAGACATGAGTCTGTCGCTGGCATGCAAGGAAAATGTGCTCCTCACGCTTCAGAGCTCCTACCCAAGCTTTTTCACTTCATTCTCCCCGGGCAGTGCCCTCTGCGGGACCAACACTCGAAGCCACGGTGAGAGCATGGTAAGAGCCAGGGCTTCTTGGACAGAGCAATGGAGACGACTGTGGGGGAAATCAGGGCCCCTGTCGGCCTCTCTTGCAGGTTAGTTTAAGGAATTAGTTTAAGGAAAGTGTACACGTTGGCATACCATTTCCACCAGAGACCCAGTAAGGCTTGGACATGTATTTATCACAGTCTCAGAGGCTGAGAAGGTCAAGGTCAAGGTTGGGCCCTGGGTTGGTTATCTGCTGAGACTGCACCTTCCAGAGGAGTAGAGTGCTATGTTCTCCACAGCAGCAGAGCAAGCTCCTCAAGTGCTCCTGGAATCTTCTGGAAGAGTCTTCATTATGAGAGAGAAGCCTTCATGACTAATCACCTGCCCCAACAATTAATTCCACCACACTGACAACACCCAAATTTTGAAGCAAATAAATTCGAATCATGGCACACATACAAACTGAAGATATGGCAACTGATTGGCTTAAAGATCTCCATGCCTTTGTAGCTCCTGGCAAATCTGTGTACACCCAGGTTCATGAGAAGCCTTGCATGAAAACTGTTTTCCACCCAAAAAGATGAAAATTTTTCATTCCACCAAAACTAGAAATGGATTGAGTCAAGATAGTAGTAGTTTCAGTACCAAAGCTGTGAGCAAAATGTTCTTAGAACCATCTGGGGTCACTCCCTGCATTCACCCAGGTCAGAGCTGTTTCTCACGAAGACGCACCTTTTGAAGATAGAACAAAATTCTCATTCATGAAGTCTCACTTTGTAAAATAAGAAAATGACTCCAAATTGCCCCAAACTTTCAGTGATAAAAAGGAAATCTTCCTTCGGGCCTGGAGCAATTCAGCCTTGAGAGGCACATTTAAATTATTCAGTCCTGTCCTCCTTTTGTATTTCCCTGTACCCACCCTTGGGTCTCCACGGCACACATAAAAGCTTTCATGGCATGGTAGAGAACAGGGTAATAATTATTGTGATTAGATTCAACTTAATCTACCAGTAAATTTTTCAGTACTTCTCCAGGCAGGCATTGTGCTACATGTAGGAAATGTAATATCAAATCGTTCTTTCATGCCCCTGAAATAGAGAAAATGATGGAAGAAGATGAACTCGTGAATATGTGTTGTACTTCATAATAGTATCCTATGGGCTGGGGATATAGCTCAGTGGCATAAATGCCTGCCTGGCGAACACAAGGCCCTGAGTTCGATTCCCAGTACCAAAAAAAACCACAAAAAATGACAAGCATGATAGTATCTTACTATGTTGAACTTATAATGTTACAACAAACTAGTCCCATTCAATAAATGTCTCTCATTTTGGAATAAAAATGGACCCAATGCCCCACCCTCTTTCTAGAGGAAAAGCAGAGGAAGCTCGGAGGTGCTGGGAATCCCAGCAACTGTGGAGAAGATCTGTGTCTTCTTCTTCATACCTGAGTTCGTGTACCATGTTCACCAACACTCTGGAGAGTGTCCATCGTAGCCTCTCCCTGCCCAACCTTTTGGATTCCCATAGCTTCACCTCTTTCTGGAATATTCTTCTCCCTCCTGCTCCCCTATCAGCTCCCACCGTCCCCTTCAGATTGCAGCACATTGAGAGGCCCCATCTGCTCTCCTACAGGCCCTCAGCCTTCTGATCAGAGTCTGTAATCGTGCCATTGTGCCTTCATTATGTGATTAATGTCTGTCTTTCCTACTGGCTTCAGAGGGCCTTCAAGCACAGTCCACAGGCATCGCATCTCCCTCCATGGTGACCTTACCATTCCTGCAACCCAGGGGAAGTCAAAAGACTTGTTAACAGTAAGGATACTCTAACTCTGCTTAAGAAACCAGACCAGGGTCACCAACGTGTAATCAGCAGGGCAATTTCCCTGAGTCCAGGCCTGGCCTCATGAGGACCAGGGAACCCGGGAGCTGGACGATGCTCTAGGGGACTTTTACAACACGCCCCTCTGTAGAAGCAGCCACCAAGCTAAAACTGAAACACGTGCTCCCCTCATGGTCACCCCACGCTGGCACTTTTCTGGTCTCCAGACCCTTCGATGACCCCTTCTCCGGCTCCTCTCACCGCTTCTCAGTCTCACCCGTTGTGGTCATGCGTGAATCACCAGCACTGAGCAAACCGCCCGCCCCTGTGAGAGGCTCCACAGATATTTACTGAATAAATCAACCCTTGACCCAGGCCCCCTTTTAGTACGACTGCTCTGAAACTGCCCAGGAGAATAACTGCTTGCACCCTACATACCATTTGACATCTTTCCACATTAATCTCACTCCCCTTTCTCGAGTCTCCATTTATTTTTGCTCCTTGACTCATTACTCTCCACACACAAAGTGCCATTTTCTTCTGAAGGTTGGCAGCAACATAATTCAAGTTGACCCAAAGAAATCTCTCATAATTCCCCCCAAAAAAGTAGAAAAAATTGTCCGGCTCTTTTCTCAGCTAAATTTGCCTTTGAAAGCATTGTGGTTTGGTTTTGATTTTGAGTTTTTTTGTTTTGTTTTGTTTTAGTTCAGCATCCAACTCTCTAATTGTCCAAACAATTCCACCACTTACAAAATACCACGTTTACATGCACAAAGTAAGAACAGAGAATTAGAATACTTCAGTTATTCACACAATTGAATGTTGAAGCAACTACAAATTTAGACAGTATTTTTCAAAAATTCACATCTCCAAGATAGCCTCATAATATACTTCTTTACATAGCACCATGACCCACAAAATCTTATTTCCAAACAACTGATATTTTAGAAGCTTACATTTTTAGGTAAATACCTAGAATATGTTTGCAAATCAAGGTTCCATAAGCAAAGTGGTTAACTTGCAGGCCTTCTTTGAAAATGAGGTCTCTGATTTGCAAACATTTTGCTCTGATACCTGGGCAAGGACGGGGAGGAGCGGAAGAAGAGCACGTTGATGGTTTAATAGCTTTTTCTTCCTAGGTGGACTCATTTAGGATGCAAGTGATTATTTAGAAATCTATTCACTCTAAGCAAATGACTTTACCCTGGGAAAATAAAACAGAGCTAGCACTGGCTAGTTCAAGCAATAGTTGCCATTTTATTCGGTGCTCTTCCTTATGACTCCCAATCCTTTAAATAAATATCTGTAACAGCTCCCATTTTCCTCTTAGTCACATGTAAAACTTAACCCCATTCAGAAAACATATTCTAATGACATTATAACCCTTCTTGGGATCTTGTAGGTCAGCCCTTAATGCTCTTGTCCTCTAATTTTATACCAGCTCACGGCAGCTAGGGTCCGACGCCACCCCGGAATGACACACTCTCCACTCGGCTCTCTTGCTGTGTAACGGGGGACCAGCATTCCTAGGGGGACGTCCCCCATGAAATCACTTCTCCACCCCCCAAAACCCCCTAAGCAGCACCCAGCCTGTCCTAGTTGCCTTCTCCATGCAGCTTAAATTAAATACCTGTAAGGTAAGTTAATAAAGAGATAATGAAGAGGTAGGTGTCTGAGAAACTTTGAACCTACAGAAATTTTAAACTACAATCACTACTGCTGTGCTCACACCTTTGAGCTCCTGTCTTTTCCCTCGTTTCATTTTTTTTTTTTTTTACAAGTCTAAGCATTGAAGGTTCTCCATTTCACTAAGATTGGCTTAAAAGTTTAAAATTTCCCTTCTTCTACTAGTTACCCGGGGAACCTAGGAGACAGCTAATTGACACGTTTCACCCCCTCGCCCCACTAATGTCATCACTTCATCTTGTTGCAGGTCTCGCCTCTGAACAGATGCAGTTGGAGGCGCAGCGCTGCGTTGCACAGCCCACCGGGTGGACACCGGGGAAGGGCTGCGACCCGAGGCTCGGTTCCGGACGCAGGCGTTCTGACTGTCGGTGCCAAGCACGCCAACTTTCTCAGAGAGCTAGCATAAAAGTATCTGGAGAAGCATATTATTATTCCCCTTTAGGAAAATAATAAAAGGATTTATTGCAAATCACTGAGCCTGACCTATAATAAGATTTATATGTGTATTTTCATGAAGTGCATTATAAGTAGCATACTAAAAGCAATGTTCCAAGCCTCTCTGCAGGAGTCAGCACCCTTCGTGGGCTCTGGAGGGAGAGAACCAGGCCTCGCCAGCCCGTGATCCCTGCCTGGAAACCAGCGCCATGCGCGGGCGGTTGGCGGAGCGGAGACAGCCAGCCCCAAGCCTCTGCGTGAGTCAGCGTCACTCAGGGCCCGCAGGGGAGAGAACCAGGCAGGCCTCACTCGGACGTGATCCCCGCCTGGAAACCACATCATTTTCATTATTTTGTTCGGTTGAGTTTTATTCTCTTTTGTTTTATTTCTATTGAATCTGATAGCATGAGCAGCTATTTAAAGGATAGCAAGACCAAAAAAAAAAAAAAAAGATTGTGAAGGCCAGGGATTTAGCTCAGTGGTATAAGCACCTGCTTGGCAAGCGCAAGGCTCTGAGTTTGATCCCCAGGAAAAAAAAAAAAAAAAAAAAAAAAAAGCTAAAAATAAATAAATAAATAAATAATAGCAAGATGTATTATGGGAGCCATCTTGGAGTTACTATTGGCTTGTTTTGACGTCCTTTATTGCACTCATTGTTTTGTTTTTATTGTTTCTATTCTATTGTTATGTTATATTTTTACTATGTCCAAAGGTATCTTCAGCTATTCTGAAGAAACAAAAGGCATTATGGTAACTATTGTTGATTTCATAAGGTTTTGAAGTCCTGTATCACTGATACTGGTTTATTTTGATTAGTTTATTTTATTCTAGTTTCCTTGATTTTATGTTCTTTAAAGGAAAAAAAAAGAAAAGCAATGTATTTGATTTTAACATTTATTTTTAAATTCTCCCTTATAATGAATTAGCAAACATTTGAACCAAAGTACCAAAATGCATCTCTATTTGTGTTCAAAGTATCTTTGTATATTCCAAAGATCATTTTGAATGTCCTCTGAGATCCCTTCTCAAGACAGCCACCATGATACATAAATCTTAACTGCCTAAGTTTGTCACTCTAAATAGATCTGAAGAAATTTTTTTTCTCCAGTGACTCTGCTAAATTTGGTATCCGTCAGTTAACTTATTCCTGAGATTAGTGATGTCATTTTTCAAGTTTCTATACCTGAACCTACAGGATTCTTTCCTGGATCTCTGGAGTTTATCTCATTCCTCTTTTGGGATCATATCACAATAGGCAACTGAAGGAGGGGGCAAGAAGGCAGGAAGTATTATTTACTCGGTTCTCTTGAATGAGTTTGAAAAAAGCTGAAATTACATCTCCTATGAGTCAGAAATATGCTACTTTTTTGCACAGAGAAATAATATGAGACATAGTAATAAGACTATCATTCTAATAGAAAAAATAGAAATATTCTAAGAGGTCAATAATATAATGTTAAGTAAAAAAGTAGGTATCTATGATGAATTATGTTTGCAAAAATGTAAAAATACGCAAGTATATGACAAAATTTTATAGATTAGAAAATCTCTATGTGCCACTGTATTAATTTTCTATTACTGCTATAAAAGAAAATGACCATAACTGTAGTGGCTCAGTTAAACAAGATAAACATATTATTTCACAGTTCTGGAGGTCAGAAGTCTGAGATACATCTCACAGAGCCAAACTCAAGGTGTCCACAGGCACTCGGCCCCTGAGTGGTCCAGGGGAGAATTTAGTTCTGCCTGCATTCTGCAGCTTGCAACCCTTCCACCCCAATGACCCCAAGTTCCACTTTTAAGGACATTTGTGATTTTGTGTTGGTCCCACTGAAAAACTTGGGATCATCTGCTTATCATAAGGTCAGCTGATTTGCAACTGTCCTTCCCTTCTGCCATCTTACTTCCTGTAATTCATGGGTCCTGTGGAGGTCAGCAATCCGGATGTAGGCAGCGTTGGTGTGTCCCATCTCAGCTCTCACACACTGCACAAGGGAACAAGACATAACCAAAACAGAGAAAAACTAAACAGAAAATCAGCATGAAAATATGCCAAGATGTTTGCATAACTTAACAGAACTACAGTTTACTGTTCATATTTGCTCTGCTTTCTTACAGTCTTCAAATTTTACTGCTTTCTATAACTTTTTATTTTCCAAAGAACAGTGTCATTATTTCAATAATAGAAGAAAAGAATCTTACCAGTGTTTTCATTTCTAAATACTTGTGCCTAGTAGCCAAGAAATCAACTAGTCAAGGAAATAAAAGACTAAGTACAATAGTTATTGGTTAGTACCATCAGCTCCCTGAAACACATCGTGACACCAACTTTACTGACAGAGAAAGTTCAGAATTGCACGTCAACTCACAGTCACCCCCGATCTCCCCAGTAACAAAGCAGGAAACTTAAGAGGAAATGTAAGTCATATTTTAAATGATCAAATTGTTGAAGAGGAAGTAATCATGACCCTTATACAAATGTAAAATGAACACTTGTCAAAGATTTTATTCAACTCAATAATTCATAAGCATTCCAGAAAGACATTACAACCTGTTCAAAGAGAACTTAATCCTTCGCACATATGCAATCAGATAAGGAATTCCAAAATAAATTTATGATGATGCCAAGAAGGTCGACAATCAATTTAATTTCATTAGACACAGTTAATTTACATTTCCACAGACAAGAACTATTGGCATTATTATCAGTTGTCTATAACTTAGTTATAAAATAACTGAAACCCAATGAAATAGCACAGAAGACCTTGCTAGACAGAGTTCTCAAGATTTATAAATCTTTCTCACCCTTTCTTTCTGTGTCCACCCCTCATGTCAGTCTCACAATTTTTCCTGACAATACCACATATCACATAGCACCTTGTGTATAGTGGGTACCCAGTATCATATAGGATTTGTACATCCAATTGAATGATCACTTCTGACCTGACTGTACTAGCTGAATGTAGGATGCCAGTTACCCTATAATTTTTTGTCTTTGCCCAAGACTCCTCATTTTTGCCCTTTCCCCTAGCTATGCTTAATCATAAAAAGAGCAAAAATCTCACCTCTGGATTTAGCTGGACTTACCAGAGTGGTATTACAGAAGGAGAGAAAAGGTGAATTATGAGTTATAATACTAGCTTGGTAAAATTACAAAAAGTGATCTCAAGACTGATGAGACCGAGAATGATAGACGGTCTCTCCCACCCCAAGGAAGAACTCACATGGGCCTAAAAGAGAAAATACTCCTGAGGGACTGAGGTGGCCCCAGCAGCCTGCCTGAGGTCCTGCATCTAGACCTCAACCCTCAGGTCTTTCAAAGTTAAAGTCAACTATACTTGTTTCAAAAAGTTCAAAGATTGCCTTGAAAAATCTTCCTTCTTAAGAAATCAATTCCCATACCCTCATCAGAGAACTGTAAAAGTAGATGGACTTTTCCTTCAAGGGCTCGAGAAATTAAATAGCTTAAGAAGTTTCAGTCTAAGGTCATGATATGTTCCAAATGAGTAGAGCGGCAGAAATTAAGTACAATCAGAATTGTATTTCCAACTGAAGTCATCAGAATATGAATGCTAAAAAGGAATCAAAGTCTTTGAAGGAGTCCAGTTATTCACACCAACAACTCTTTAAAAAAAAAACCCACTATTTTCTTAAAAAGCTGTGTACAGATAGAGATCAAGGCAATTTTATAGCTCTTATCAGACAGTCAACTCGAGTGTCCTTGGCTGCATGGAAAACCTGATCAAATCAAACAAGACACATCTTACAATTAAAATCCTGAACGGCGCTAAGTGCAGAAGGATCTAGCCACCTTAAAAAGAAAGCTCCATGGCCGTTTGTAGCTGCCCCTCAACCAAAGCAGTGGCGTGATCAGAAAGAGAAAGCTTGGCGTTGCTACTACAGTCAGCCGCATCTTGGCACCCAGCCTGGCGATCCCCGTCACCCCCAGCCATAGCGATCCTACTGACTGCAGTGATCGCATGCACAGGAATCAGACTAGGGTGAGGGAGCACCGTGCATGAAAGGGCCCCCTGGGGTAGCTGGCGAGTTTCCTAAGCGAGACAGGACTCCTGCCTTTGGGCAGCACTCAGTTCTCCTAGCTAGAGGACAGTGTCCTCCCCAGTGCTGCTCTCTGTCCAGCATCTGATATATTTCTGGGTGACAGTTTAGACGTTTGATTTTTAGCAGATGCCTGATTTTGATTCCAAGTGCACCCGGAGACTCAGGTGAGGAAGAAGGCAAGGCGTGCAGTCTCTGGACGTGAGATCAGATTTTCTGCAAGGCCGAGGCAGCTGCGTGGCTTCAAGTGCCCGCTCACAGCCTGCAGCTGCGGCACCTGCAGGCACTGCAGCTTCCTCTCTGCAAACCCTCCGGTTTCCAGGTGCACTTCAGACTGCGGAAGGCGGACCGCCACTGTGTGCAGCTCAAATCCACCCTTCGGGTGGGATCCAGCCGCTGCCGCATTACACAAGACACCCAAGGGTTCAAATGCACCCCGAGAGGAAGAGGTAACCAGTCGACCTGAGCCAGGGGTGATTCATGATTAAGTTAATGAATTCTAATTAGGTTTATAGAGCCCCGAAGTGTTTCTCGAAATAGCGTATCAGGAAGCCGCAGTGCAGGGCAAGCCGGGGCGCCTTGGATCTGGGTCACGGAGCACACTGTTGCGTGGAATCCTGTTCACGTTCCTGCTTTGACAGCCAGGCACGATCACAGAGGCAGACAGAGGCTGCGGAGCACTGACACAGAACCAGACAGAACCGCAGTCTGCTCGGGCCCAAAGTGATAGCTGCTGCGGGGACCTCTGGGTAACTGTTCAGTTGCATCTGACTTATAAAACAGCTGATTATCAGCCTCAGTCGCGTCTAACAAAGCCACCCAGACCTGCTCCCACTCTGCCGCTTGGTACCTTTGAAGGGTGAATCTGTCCTTAGCATTAAGTGCATCTCAGAATTTAAAATAGAATGTTATTAAAACTGAGGATGGCAACTTCATTCCCAGGCCCCACTCACCAGCTTCAAGCAGCGCTCTCCAGAGAGCAGAGGCGCCGAGAAGCCCACTCAGCCAGTCCCCATGCGCCCGGCAACAGTCGCCACTAATCCAGGGGTGGCCAGGTCACAGGCTGCTGCCAGGAGTGGAAAGGCGGTGTTAACGGAGGGAGCCCGGGCAATCTATTCTGAAGTGTTCTGGCCAGCTGAGAAATACATCTTGAGATAGAGAAAGAACTGCACTCATTTGAGAAAAATGAGACAAGAATCAAACATCAGTCCATGAGCAGACTTGTTTTCACACACTCAGATTTAATTAGATTATTAAGATAAAACTGAGCTTTTGTATCTTTGCCAGAAATCAAATGTCAGTTTACGTGGGTATGTATTTTGGGACTTTATATTGGTCCTTTGGTGGTTTGTCTATCTTGATATCAATGCCATTTTGTCGTGATTGGTATAACTTTGTGATAAGTCATGGGATTGGGGGAGGCTGGAGCTTTTATTTTGTTCCTTTATTAAAGTTGTTTACATAAAATTAAAAAGATAAAACCAAATTCAAAAGGCAACAGGTTTAATGCATGTTTCACAATCTTACCCTCCAACACGGGCTTTCCAGGGCTCGAGGTATCGACAGCCCTCTTAGAATCGGTTGGATTCTGAGTCTAGAGGGACGGGTCCTCTGCCGCTGACCTGCTCCTGGTTATTTCTCTCTTCCTGCCTCCTAGCTCTTCATGCAGTACAGAGCTGGTCCCCACATCACAATCTCACCTCACAATTACTTCCTTGCTTTTTATCCTGCTGTCAAAGGGCCTTTGAATCATGAGGCATGAACTAACTTTGAAAAAGCTTTGATAATGATCCCTGGTAATTTTAGCTCTCACAGAGCACGATATCAGACATAATTACCTCTGGCGGATTATTTCATCTAACGCCATTAAGGGCCCTTCTAGCTAATACCCCTATTTTAGAGATGAGAAAACTGAGTGATTTGAGGTGATAACTTTTCTGGGCCACCTACTGAGACGTTAATGTAAACTGAGGTCTTTTTTTCACATTAAAGCCGTGTTCTTAACCTTTTTGTTGAGACTCTATGGAGTCATTATACCCTGACTCTTTTTAGTTTTTCACAAACTTGAGGTGTCTAGATAACTGTTGCACAATAAATAATGTTTATACACTCTGACCTCCCAAAATACAGAGTTCCCGGCATTCCTTCCTCCATAATATATTTATAACACGAGCAGTGACAAACAATGATAATGCAGACTTGCATAGAAAGAACCGATTGTTTCGGATTACAGGGTGTGTTTCTCAGTCAGCGTGATTAACCTGTCCCTACTTAAAATAATGCTTTTCACTCCCTCTTAGTCATGCCCACTCTTCCCAACTGCTAGGAATGTCAGAAAGAGAAGCTTGCGCTCAATAAACTACTTTCCTTAGAAGCAAACTGCCCACAGAAGTACATTACAGAAATCAAAGAAAACACATGCAAACCTTTAGATCCATGATTAGTCTATTTTAGGCCACTAGGATATATGCTCATCTGATTTGTCAAAGTGTTTCAGAAAAATAAAGGAAAGGGACAAATATGAGAATTGTTTTTTAAAAATGTAAACTGGAGACAAGAGACTACGTCAACTGTGATTGTCAGATAAAAATCATTAATCATTTACTAATCAAAATTATATTGATACTGTTAGAACAGGTCACCCTCACTCAGGCTAAAAAAGTCTACACCGTATTCACACTGGGATTTTATTTTTGCTATTTTGAATTTTAGTTCTCTTGTGGAATTGTGGAGGAGGGTGCCCCTGGTTAATTGTTAGATAATTAATGGGGATAAAAGAACTTTTTTCCTCATTAGTGCTAGATAATATTTGAAATCACAACTTTATTTCCTTACAATTTGTTGAGAGCTCAATTGGCTCATTTTACAGATAAAAAGAAAAAAGTTAGACGTGAACAGTGTTACTAATTCCAAAGGACACACACAAGTTGAGTGAGGGTCTCGACCCCAGTCTCTTTCCTTACCCTGACACCACTTGTCTCCCCAAAGAGACCATAGCGCCCTCTCTCTACCTCTGGACAGGTGTTTGCCAATTTACCATGGGTTACAAACATCCTAAGATGAAAGGCAAAGGCCAAGTGTTCAGCTACACGCAGCCTGTGGAGAGCAGAGCTCAACTGCCCGGTGCCGGTGGACGGCTCGCCTCATGGTCCCGTGGCTGGCTGAGAGCTAAGCTCACTGCAGGTGGCCAGCAGCAAAGACAGTGTCCTCCCTCATGCGGTCAGGCATGGAAAAGAGCACAACTCAAAGTGCGACTTCTACTGGAAGCTTGTCTTCTCTCATATCTTCATAAAGCCAAAAGCCGTGAGTCTAGCCACCAGCGGTCATCCACTGCCTACACATGCCCTAATAATTCTTACTGGTCATTCAGAATCCAGCCTAGCACCTGTCTTCCATAACAAGCCTTTCGTAGACTTTGGAGTAGGAGCCTCTTACGTTTTCCCCATCGCATTTGAGGTCCATCAATCAGGAATGTGGGAGTCACATCCGACAGTGATGAGGAATGGGCAGAGGAGATAGGTGTAAGCAAATGTATCTAAAGGCAAGAAGGCAAAGACACAAAGGCCAGGAAATAGTCCAGGAAACGGTCCACGGGGTTCTGGGTCTCCGAGTTTCTAAGAGTGAGGGTGAGTGAGATGAACTCTAGGAAACCACATATATTTTAGGGCCCAATCTATGTAGCATTTACAAAGTGGCCTTGCAGGGGCCATGTACCCTTCAACCAAAGGTCCACTGGGTCATGTTTTTGGTAGGTGACTTAGCAGATTCCATTTTGAGATTTTTTTACTGTATTTTGGAGCCAGTGTCATTACTGCCTAATGGAATTTAACTCTTGTCTTATTAATTTTTGTCTTGTTTTCACCTCTGAAGAGATGACCCTCACTGCCACTGGGGAACAGGGGCCATGACCGCAATGACTGCTGTGAGCTGCACAGGGGCAGAAAGAGGGCACAGCAGTCCGAGTACTTGTCTAATGGCCCGTGGCAGAAGTCAGGGAGAATTTCCATGGTGGGTATTACGTGTCTCATTGTCTGAAGTTCAACAGATTCTAGGTGAGAGAAAACAGGGGCGTTTAGTAAGCAAGGGCCCAGAACTGCAGAGGCACAGCAAGAGAATCAGTGTTGGAATGGGGGTTCTTGGAAGGGTCTGGGCCACCAGCACAGGGTTACACCCCAGCCCTACCATCACAGCACTATGCGGGGTCCCCGTGTTCTGGTAGTTCTCTCCCACACACCCCACAGTTAATGACTGTGGCCTATGCAATATTCTCCCCCCAGTATTCTTACCTGGTCTTTCCTGAGTGCTAGCACAAGACAGAGGCATTCCAGAGTGTACTGAGCAATGCAAACAATGGTTACCAAAGGGGATAGGGATCCTGAGGCCCATATGCCCACCTGGCACAGGGTAAACAGTATCTCGGCCCACAGGACACAACCTCTCAGTCCACATGTGAGCGGAACTCCACCTCCAGTGAGCGGGTTAGATTGTTAGGTCCAAGTAGAAAGGCCCCAAGTGTCTAAGGCAGTGATTCCACAAAAGGCCATGAGGTTGCTCATATTTCAAATCAACTAAGACTTCTTCAATAGCACAGCAGTTTAGTCCCAGTATTGAAAACACAATTATTTCCTCATTATTTAAAAGGAGGAATTGGATAAACTATGTGCAACCTAGCGGAAGCATAGCTACAATGCTTTTATAAAATCCACCCTAAGTTGTTAAGACTAAAGCCTACTAAAACTAGGAAAAATAAGAAAGACTCCTTTAAAAAAGAAATTTCAGTGCTTGGCATGGCTATAGGTCAAGCTAAAGAAGGACATATAATAACTCTCTTTTTACTGGGAGATATATCCACCACAGTTCAAGTCTTCCTTGGTTGATAAGGAAGTTGACAGTAGTTAAAAGAATGAGGAAGAAAACACAATTGTCCAAGAGAATTAACCCTGAAACTAAAAAGAAAAGAGGAAACGGATATAGGGAAAGAAGATAACAAAAGAACAAGTTGAGAAAGTTGTGCACTTCAGTGCTCTGCCCTTTGGTCTACCTCTATATCAGCGGCTCTCGTGGTGGGCAGAATGATATCCCCTCGAAGGTACCCACAGTTCAACGCCTGGAAGATAAGAGTCGGTTATCTACGTGACAGAAGGGACTTCACATGTGTACAGATATTTCAGGTCTAACCAGTGTCATCACAAGGATGCTAGCTAGGCATGACAACACACACCTGTAATCCCTGCACTCCAGGAGGCAGAGGCAGATCGCAACTTTGAACCCCACCAGGGCCATTTAGTAATTTAGGGAGACCCTGTCTCAAAAAACAAAAATTAAGAAAGGGCTGAAGGCATAGCTCCATGCAAAGAGGGACCAAAATTGACAAGTGGGCAGACTCACACTCACAAGTATTTGCAGATGCTATACTACTTGCGTTGAAGATAAAGAAGAAGGCCACAAACCAAGACATGTAGGTGGCACCTGTAAGGGAGAACCAAGAAGGAAAACAGCCCCTCTGACATGGCAATTTTACCCCAATGAGACCCATTTCTGGTGTCTGAATTCCGGTTTAAGCCTCTTGTGGCGGCCATAGGAAGCACATTCATTTCCCAAATGTGCTTGATGAACCTGAGTCTCTTACTAATGGGCTCCGTGTGGCCATTCCCCAGCCAGTCCCAATTCAGCACACCTAGGACTCATCCCTCATCCTCTCCTGAGCCACCCTGCTTCATCTGCTGCCTGTTCTTCACCCAGGATGAGGCTGGACTCCTGTCCCCCTCCCCAGTCCTCCTGTCTCCTTTCCGCTTGGCAAATACCAACTGACTGCCATTGCAACGACCATAAAAGGACTCGCACTCTTTAAAGAATATATAACACATGTTGAAATAAACAACTACTTTGAAGAAAAAGAGACACTACAATACCCAGTGCTGATTCCATAATGTCATGATGTGAAGTCCAGCAAAACTATCACTCTTTGTTCAAAGTGATCTTAGCTTGCTTTGGCTTGTTTAAGTTCAGCACACATGAAGGTATGGACAGCTGTTTTGAGGAGAATGAGAGACACTATGACAGCCATTCTTGGCTTCCCTAATGTCTGGTCTTGAAGACCTGAAATGCCCTCCTCGTCCTGCTCAGATCAATTCCATATTAGGTTTTTTTCATGTGAATTCCCTATATGTGACAATATGGACAAGTATTTGGACCAAAACAAGAGTCAATACGATAGAGAGTGAATATCTCCAATTGTCTAGCTTTGAAATTTATGTCTTACATTGCTTTCTTGTGATCCGCTTTGTTCTGTTTTATTGTGTTTAATTTTACCCTTTTGATATATTTGCATGTATGTTTGCATGGGTAAGATGGATGACCATATCGCTGTTTTTGTCAGATTGTGGAGCAGAACTGTTGACAGTTTCACTGTTTGAATGTCTACTTTACATGTTTTAACTTTTTAAATTGAACAACTATTTCCAAGAAGTCAGTATGTAATTTGTCAAGCAATAATTTTTTAGGTTTCTTTGTTGTTGTTCTTTTCCTTTTTTCCTTGGAATACTCTATTGTTGCTACCCTTTATTCTGTTTTGTTTTCTTTTGTTTTTTTTCTCATTAAATAAAATTATTAAAAAAAAGAAAAAAAGAATTAAATTCTGCAAAGAACGTAAGGCACCTTGCATAGGAAAGGGAATCGTGGAAAGAGAAAAGTGGAGAAGAAGGAGAACAGAAGACAGAACCCGTGACTGCATCTCTAAGCAAGTAGTGTGGGCTTTTCCAACACACATCCAATCTTGATAGGATAAGCTGACCTAAGGGTTGTTTGGATCTAGCAGGACATCTTCCCCATGGCCAGTGAAATGAGGAAGGTAGGTACACCCTTGCCAAAAGCATTCTAGAAACGCTCTCCCACATCATGCCCCAAAACCTCAGGTGGTACAAGCCCGTGGTGACCAGTGAGTGTGTTCCCAGGGTGGAACTGCAGGACCCATGAGAGGTGGCCTTCTCTCCACAGCAGAGCAGAGTCAGGCCCACGAGGCCAGCCATCCCCGAGACAGAAGTGCACCAAGTCACAGTTACTGCCCGGAAGGTCCAGCTGACCTAGTTAAAATAATATTTCATCCCGGGTAAGTTGTTGGGAGGATAAAATGTGTCACCAAAACTCACTTAGACAAAGAAACTCTCTAAAAGGCCAAACTCTTAGAAACCAATAAGGGAGAGCAGTCCACTTTCTGGTGACAGCCTGTCACTTTCGAGGAGAAATGGCTCTGCTTAGGCAGTCTCAGGACACCAGATCCCCAGTCTATCCTGACATGCCCTATAACTCTAAAGTCACTCAATTTCGGGTTTTGGAAAAACGTATTTGCAGAGACATACATTCTATCGTGATCTTGATAGCATTTTCTGACGTTCTCCAAGACCGAACAGCTGAGCATTCCTGAGCATGGCTATTCACTGTAGGCTCCTACCGAGGGGCTTCCCTTGGTCCCCCGGGGAGTACCCCTGGGGAGCAGTAGGCATCTCAACATCCCGGAAGATGTAACCAATGGTTGCAGCAGCTCCCTAAGACCGCAGGGAAAGCCTGGTGGGATCCTCCAGAGTGTCACCCAGACTGTGTTCCCACGTAGGCTCACTTTTATCACCGTGTTAGCCCACCGCCCTGTGTACTTCCCGGAGCCAAGGAGTGCATTGAATATTGATTTCCACACAAATCTTCATCCTTCAGAAATGTACCCATGGGAATGCATGGAAATGTTTCAGTGGTAAAATGTCTGTGTCTTCCTCCTCGCCCTCGCATCCTTTCTTCCTACCCCATATGAAAGTGACGAAGAACTTGATCAAATAAATATGCTTGTCCCTTTCTTGCCTCAAAGACAGAGTTTAAATGGGCACACATTCAAGCAACCAGAAGTATCAGTCTCCAAAATGTCAGTGTTCCTGTACCCTCTAAACGGGTATCTAGGGAGTGGTCCAACCATGCCAATGTTATTCGTGGTTCCCTCAAGAAAACTTCATCAAGAAACAAAAGCACTAAGACTGCTGACATTCTGGAAACTGCAACCAATTGCATTTGCAAGACGGGCCCTGCCCTGCCCTGCTGAAGGGAATTATGGGAAGAATTTGGTCCTTCTTGCAAGAAAATAGAAACCAAAGAAAATATTTCATTAACCGCATCCCATTCAGGAGATATTCTTTCTGAGGATTATACTTCTGATTGCCCTGATCTCAATCTCAATTTTAATTGTTGAGCTGTAAAGGTTTGGGAAAAATCAGAACAGCAGAAATTATCATTTCAGAAACATAATGTTCCCTGGCAGATGAAGTATCTGGAAATTGGGCAGGGAGTTTGCTAGGAACTAGAGGAAGCCGTGCGGCAGTGAGGCTGGAGTGGTGGATACAGAAATCCCCGGGGATTTGCATGGTGTCGCTTCCTGCAGGACGACAGCGCGGGTCCCCAAGCAGCCGTGGCTCACCTGCCCAGTAACAAGTTGTGAAAGGTGTGCTCTTTGCAGATACTCCGCGGCAACCGGATTCTGGGGGCTGGCTTGGGTAGGAGGGGCAGAGTGTGACGGGGATTTAAAGTACAGCAGTTAAACTGAGACGTTGAACAGTCCTTTAAGTTCTGAAATGGTCTCTGAAGAATTGTCCTTTAATTCATCAGTGAATTCGCAGATATTAAATATATCCCTGAAACAATCTTTTTTGTTTTAAATTTTTGTCACTGTGGTCTCTCTGCCCCTACCTCAAGAAAATGTTACACAGTACAAGCATTGTTACTTTTTAGGTCAAAGTCATTTAAAATTGCGTTCGTTTCTATGAATTTAGAGAAATAGTCACAACATCCTTTCTGATGTTGCTTTAATTACAAAAGTTCAGGGCATGAAGGGAGCTATGCGCCGTCTCATCAGATGACGGGACACTTTTCTTCTTTTTTTTTTGGTCTTTTTGAGACAGGGTCTCACTATGCAGTTCAGGCCAGCCATGAGTTCACTTTGTAGCCCAGGCTGGTCTCCAACTCACAGTGATCTTCCTGCCTCAGCCTCCCAAGTGCTGGGATTACAGGTGTGCACCACCATGCCTGGCTTTGATGGGTCCCTTACTATGGGCGAGGTCAGCGCTCCACCTGTGTCCCACACAACTTGATATTACTCACAAGAGGTTTCCATCTGAAATTAAGAGTATGGATGAATACCCTCAGCACAAGGGAATTGTGGCTGGCCTGTCACCATACTCGGACCCCGAGTGTACAACCCATTCAAATATAAGAGTCAGGTAACATCTTTCCAAGGGTGCTTAAGCACACTGCGTGTGAACTGCAGGGCAAAGAATTTCATGGCGAGCCTCACTCACCTGGGCAGGTTTCTCCCAGACTGCAGGACTAAGGTACTCGGGACACTCCAGGTTTACCCAGTCTGTCCATGCTCTGGATAGACCTGGGTAATATTGCCCAAATTTTGCCCACAAAAGCAATAGTCCCTCTGCAATATTATGGTCTGTCTGCAATATTATTTAAAATGCATTTTAGTATAGAAGCTTAGAAAAGTCTCACTATATGACGGGACTTTGCTACAGAAATACACATTGGGGTTTTCTAGGTACAAAAGTATCCGGTCACATGAGTCTAATCTGACCACTCACACGGTGTCTGTTAGCATTCCATGGGTCTCTAGTGATTCAAGCAACACAGTTTGGACAGCACTGTATTTTTTTAATATGACAAAACCTGTAGAGCAGTTGGTGGCCAGGGGACAGTCATTCTAAGTTGCTCTGCATGCCGAGATCTTGCCATCTGAGCCCCCTGCAATGGCATTGGGAATTTTACTCCATCACCTCTCAAACTTCTAGGAGTCATCAGAAGTGGCAGGTTCTAGCCAAGCGAGAGACAATTGTTTTCACTCGCACCATTGGAGAGTGTTTCTCCAGGTCCCCTCACGGGCTGTTCCTCAAACCTGGTGCGACTATCCAATATTTGGGGCCAAGACAATCTGTCTGTACATTTCATTTTGAGTTTTGTTTGGGAGCCTGGTTATTTCACCCAGCAGAGCTCCTCCGACTGCTAAAATGCTGACACATCGGCTGCTTCGTCATTTCTAATCAATTTCATTAATGCTGCCACCTTCTATTTCAATTAACGGCCTATTCTTCGCACTGTTTGGCGATTTGATATTAACTCCTGTCTGCAGATTAGAAGTCGAATTACCAGTTACTTTGTCTTTGGCATTAAAATATCCTTTCTTCTTTACCAAATCATTTCTGCTTAGCACATTTACCCCTCTGAAGCTAAATCACTACACTGGGCGCCCTGTGAAGTAAGGGATTCAATTGTTACATAAGAATGGACCCACGCCAGGGGGTTCCTCTTGACATTCACGTAATCCTATGCTCTCAGAATTCAGTCTTTTTCTAAGTCTTTGCATTTGCTGTGAATTTTTCAGCATGTTATCTTAAACACCTACCGGAGGTGTTACTTATGTGACCGTAATTTTCACATCTTTTTAAATTCATCAAACTTAATACCTACATTGTTTATTGTCTCCAGTTTTTGTCTTTGAAAACTGCTTAAGGGAATGAATACTAACTGGACAAAGTCATCCTTATTGCTGATTATGTTACCATTCAAACCCAAGCAATAATAAAGTGGCCATTTGAATATTTTTTTCAAGTAGATCTAATGTCTCTTTCCGCCTTTCCTCTCTTTCTTTGAAAATCAGTCTATGTGTACCTAAACTGTATAAAATTATACAGATCTTTATTTTTGAAACAAGATGGAGAAATAGCATAGCATTTTGACTGTCCTTTGCCAGGCTTTATGTTATAACTGACAGCAGGGAGCTTTAATAGCCTTAAGCAATACAGCACCAGTGCTGTGGGTCATATTTTTAACTTTAATGACAATCTGTAATTGCCTGCAGCCTGCCTCATTTCTGGTCCTGCTTATTTCGTGAAGACCTGTGATAACACATCTCCAACGTGGCCCTCTTATCTGGCTTCTGCCCTCTTTTGTGTGTTTTTTCTTTTCAGGGTTATCAGGTCCCTCAGTAAAATAGTCTATGGCTCTACCTTCTGCAGAGCACCCCAAGAATTTCCTTGCCACCTGCAAAGCTTTTACATTGTCCCCCTTTCCTGTGGCCGGGAGTGCTGAAGGTTTGAACAGCAGTGGCTTTGCTTCAAACTGAACCACCTGACACCAGCCTTGAAATTCACTTTAACTTTAATCTTGTTCTAGACGTTTGAAATTTTCCAAATACTGCTTACCCTGTAAGTTCCCTTTCCCTCTCGTGTAACAAGATCCCCTAAGAATTGCACCTAAAAGGCAGTGTCATTATTCCATTCCTCTTAAACATAGCACACTCACTGACTTCTTCACCACGAGCGTCCCTGTGCTCATTTCTTCAGCAGATATTTACTGAACACCAACCAGAAGTTGAGCAATGTCTTAGAAGGCACTGAAAATCAACAAAGAACAAAGCAGACGTCGTCTCCATCCTCTGCGAAGACTTTGGAGTCTAGCAGTTGGTTGCATGCAACAGTCAGTGAGGTAGAGATGAGGGGTCTACGGTATTATCATCAAATTACAAAACCGGCTAAGCAGAAGGCAGAGCAGTGCGGCGGTAAAGGGCGCGGGTGCCAGCCCACCTGGTTCCATTCCTGTCCCGCCATTTGCTGGCTGTCATCCTCGGCTCATTAGTTAAGCTCCTGGTGCCTCCTCTGACCACATCCATAAATCAGAGACAATAACGGTTGTACCTCAGAGGTTGATAGTGAAAATCAAACAGTTTAATACTGTGAAGCCCCTAAAACATGGCCTGCGACATACCATCCATCGGAGCATTTATAGAATTACAGCTAAATAGCAGAGCGGCGTAATGAGCGAGGCAGCATAGGTGGCCTCAGCGCTCATGGCCAGCACCTCAGCCAGCACGGAGACGTCAAGACGTCAGCTTCTCGTTGATGCTGCAGCCTGAGGAGGAGGACTGGTCACTGCAAGGGCCAAGAGAAAGAAGATGGCCTGGTACCTGTGCGGCCAGCGCTTAAAATGCCTTTGAAAGATTACTAAAAATATCCAGCCAAGGGTTCAGGGAACAACTTGAAACTGTTAGGAATTTAAAATTCCAGAAAGCCAGGGGTCAAGAACACACATATGAACAATGAAGAAAAGTACATACCTGGTGGATAAAACAAACTCTTACTCCAAAATAGTAAGATGCAGATGATCCCTCAGACTTGAAGAGAAACACAAAGCCGATAAGGGAAGGGCTGCGGCCTCCCTGGGCCAGGTTCAGGACTCCAATTTCCCGACAAAGTGACACAGAGTCAAAATAATCAGGGGGCTTCTTGGAAAAGCATGTGAGGAGATTATATTCATGTTTCTTAAGCAGAAAACTAACCAGGCAGACGGAACGAAGGCCCTTTCCTAGGGCAGCAGGCCCTCCTCTCTTGTCTTCCTAGCCACTGCCGGAGCTGAGTGGAATTCCGAGGTTCACACCATCCACCCTACGTGCCTAGACCAAGACGAACCCGGCACTGGCTGCAGTGTGCACGTCCAGCCGCCTGCCTAAAATGGACTTCGTGCTGTATCCTAGGGTACTGTGCTGTTTCTGGTAGGTTGAATGATATGAAGTCACCATTTTTGGAACTAAAAAAGAGTTTCCACAGTGAATGTTATGGGAAGTGTTTAGTCTGTTGTGATGATTTCCGCTGAAAGACAGACATGGCAGCCTCTTGATGTTTCGGTGACGTAGCGTTTGCACCTCCACAGAGAAAGGGTTTTGGGGCACTGACTGCTGGGCTGTGTGTCTCCTTGTAGAGATTTGAAACGTGTTTCTTCATAACTCCTGCTCATTACCACCGGTTCTTTTCCCTAAAGCTACTCCCCCCAGATCCTGGGCATGCCACACATTACCCGCCTTCCTGGCTACAAGCAGTGGACGAATTTGACTCGCAAGTCAGCCTGACTTTAATGCCTGGGCTGCAAACAACAGAATGCCCAACAAGGTAGTTAGACAGCAAGGAATTCTGCAGCCATCTCACCTAACAAGATCTCAAGAGGCAGTGGTGCGGCGACACGGTGAGCCGGGCGATGGGATGGCGTCTGAACTCTCCTGAGCTCCTTTTCATGGTTTCAGCTGAAATCGGGCCCTTGCCCTTACAGGACTGCCTTCAAAGCAAGGAGCCAGGGGGCGGAGGAGGGATGGTAAAGGGTTCGGTGCTGGTCTTCGTAAAGGAAAGGACATGTTTTTCCCACTGTCTCTTACATCCTATTGACCAAAATAAATCACATCTACTATGTACCAGTGATCTTCAAAATGTGGTTTGCGCATGAAAATATGCTGATTTACTAAGTCAGAAACCCTAGAATCAGGGTCCAGGCTTCTGGGTGGTAACCAGTTCTCCAGCTGACTCTGAGGGATGCTGAGTTTTGAGGGCCTCTCCTCCCCCCACTGGAGTAGTAGAACCAGAGCTTAGCAACTGGCTTCGGCCCATCATTATCCAGAATTAAAACTGAGCTGTAGGTCTCGGGAATATAGCTCAGCGGCCTAAGCTCCTGCCTGGCAGGTGCAAGGTCCTGAGTTCAATTCTCAGTACCACCCCCCCAAAATAAAACTAAGCCTAGAAAGTGAGAAGAGAGAGGGTGAGGAGGAAAAGCGGAGAAAAACCAGGAGGAGGAGGAGCAGAAAGAGGGATGAGAGCAAAGGACCGACTTCTGCAGATTACAGGGAGCCAATACAGCTAACGAAAAGCTGGAGGAAATCAGTATTCTCATGAAAAATAGACGTGATTATTCTACTTCAGGTGTAATTTGAGTGTAATAAGTACCACACTACAATACATTTTCCAAAAAGTGACACACACTGCAAAAATCAATGGCTAATTAGAAGTTCTGAGAGGAGGCAGATTTCACATGAAGTTTGAGGAGGGGTAAAGAATATCATTTAGCAAAATGGAAATCACTGGTTTTGCATCTCTCCTGAACACAGTATGAAAGCCACGCGCAAAGTGTAGTTTCCAGCCTTCCGCCACCACACTGCCCGGCATGGTAGCCCAAATACGCGCGGCCACTGAACCCTTGGCTGAGATGTGCTGTGAGTATTAAACAGACACTGACACTCAACACCACAGCACCAATGAACATACACTACCTTGTCACTGCCTTTGTATAAGTGTTAGAATTTATACTGTGATATAGTGGACTAAATAAAACATTATGAAAATTAGTTTCACCACCTTGCTTATTCCCTTTTCTGCAAAGCTACTGAAACATTTTAAATCACACGTATGGTTTGCATTAGATTTCTGTTATCTAGACCCAGCTTATAATTTTGATTGAGTAAATCCGCTTCAAGTTGAATTTGTGAAAACTCTTTCAAACACCAACTAAGCTGATCAAAAACATGCAAGTGGAATTTGTAGTTGCCCATGCACCTGTGCATAGCTCTGAGAGATTCTAGTAGGAAATATTCTCCATTTATTAGCCCCAAGAGTTATGCTGTCACTATATTTTTATTAAGTATCTTCCTTTAAAACATAAATGTACTTTTGAGAGGACACAAACTAGAAATGGGAGAAGACCCCAGGGTTTTCAATTTCTGCTCTTTTCCATCTGTTCCTTTTTCTAAGACAGAAAAATGCACTGGCCCTAGATGGGTATGGTCAGCATACCGACACAGCCCCTCCGCGTCTCCTTCTATAATGGTTTTGTTCTGTTCTGTTTGGTTTGGTGCTTTGTTTTGTTGTGTTTTGTTTTTGCAAAAAACAAAAAGGTAGTGGACGCATTACTTCTCACCTTTCACAAATACTACAGTCCTACTTTTCTTAGGGGAAAGTATTTCATAAGTGAAATATCTAACCACAGGTCGATTCAGTATTGGTGTTGAGCAGGACAGTAGTACCTTGAAGGAATGAGGAAAATTTTTGTAAGTTGTTGAGGTATTTTTTTTCTTATTCAAACATTTAAGGAAGAACCTTATCCAGTTTTCCACTGATCACTCAGTTTAAGTGTCTCTAAAGAGAAATCACTAAGTAATGTTTTTTAGCATTTAATTCAGAAGTTCAGAGGATGGAGTGACGTTACCATAGCAATGTTCTTTCCAGTGCCAATCTCTCTATGTGAACAAGTTTTGTGAGAATTTGCGTCTGTAAAAATGAAAAATGGGGTATTATCAATGCCAAAGTCTGTGTCATTTTATCACTGTCATTAGAGAACACTGAGTGAGCCCATTTTTAAAGCCCCATACATCACATTTGAAAATCCATTTCAAATCAAATTATACTTTTATGCTTATTCATAATCAAGGCATGTAATATGTTTACGTCAAGTCAATCATGCTATTATGTTCAATAATAATTTGAGCTTGTGACTTAGTGAAGGGAGGATAATTTTATATTGTAACTTGGAACTTTATGGGGAAATTTTTCAATCTTAGAGTTTAATTAATAAACAGGTTTTTGTGGAGGAGAAATACCATGAAGTAATCAACAAACCTAAATTATGCAAGAAATAGAATGGAAAAGTTCAAGGAAACAAAGGAACAACATAAAATGTCCAACTGCTAGATGAGGGATGGCTCTTAAATGAACCACAGTGAATCAGCATCGAATCCATAGACTCTAGTTCTATTGGGTTTATTTTATAATTTATTACAAAATATCAATATTTCCAACACATAGAAAATGATGCTTTTCAAAACCACTTAAACTTACATTAAACAATTTTAGATTTGACTTAAACAGGTACAAGGCGAAACCGAAGTTTTCTGAGTGATATTAGAGTGGGGGAGGAGGGAACGTGTAAGACCACCTGGTTCCCAGCCATGCAGGAATTGAAGCCCCAGGGACCTCGACCCCACCAGGGACAAACAGTATCAGGCTCTCCGGAGTCCGCCCAAGTCACGGCCACCGCGCCTGCCTGTGAAGTAACAGGTAGCCAAGCTGGCTATTTCTCCCTCACCTTCCTCTAGGACAGAAAGGATCAAGAAAACAGAGTGAGAAAAGGGAGACCTGAAAGAAGAGAGAAAAAACATAGGAAGCAAAGTGCACTGAATTCTATTGCATACTGTTTTCACCAAAAATTAGTCCTGCCTCTAATCAAACAATCATGTAGCTATTCCCAAGGACTCTTGGAAAGCATGTTTATTTTCTCTCTGTGTCTTTCCCCCTCTCTCTCTCTTTCTCTCTCTCTCTCTCTCTCTCTCTCTCTCTGTCTCTGTTGCTCTCTGTCTCTTTTTTGTCTCTCTTTTTCTGTCTCCCCCCCCCATACCCCTGGCGTTCTTGTAATGTTTTACAAAGCAAATGTTCAATAGTTGTCATCTGAATAAATTAACTCTTGTTGTTTTGCAGGTAGTAAAACCTCCTGTATCTAATGAATATTGATTCCCCTCACTTTTATGCCATTTCTTCCTCCACCATCTACTTAGTATTCAGTCAGAAAGAGGAGCCTCACCCTGCTTCTGAGTTTAAGCTTTCCAATGCCAGAGAAAGACTTGGGAATAGATATTTTTTTCTCTGATTGCTGGAAAATGCCTGCTACTTTGCTATAGCATATTTCATATGGTAATCCTCCAAAATGTTTCTCATACGTATGTTTTCATTCTTTTTTGTTTTCTTTTTCAACTTCTTTATAAGTGGTAAATTGCATACTCCCCCACCTGGGGGCATAGTGACATTCCGACACTCCACAGGTTAGGGGTATTGTTTTGATGTCTTGGCTGTCAACACAGGTGGCAATTTCTTTAAATAGTGGCTCACCTGTGGTTCCTGTACCCAGGATGGCAATCCTGCATGACCTTCAAAGGCTGTCAGCAGTGCTCGCTTGAAATTCTATCACTGCGTGAACAAATCCAAGATCCTTGGTAAAATCGGGAGTCTCCTTATGCTGCCGTGGAAGCCATTGCTAGTGTGACAAGCCACAATATACATTTGCTATGAATGTTTTCTCTCCGTTCAGGCAAGCACAATGCTAATGACAGCTGCCAAAATATTTCCTCACTAGAGGAAAACAATTTATTGTGAAGAACATTTTATTGATTTGCTACAAAACTTCTCAAGTCGAGGGGGAAAAAAAGGAAACCCTTAAGGAGACAGCATATTCTTCCAGCTCATCACAATCTTAAACCAGCAAATGCTTTAAAGAAACCGCTGAATCCAGCTGCCTGAACTCAGTGTCATATTCAAGGCAGCGCCGAATCATTAAGGAAAATCTCTGAGGCATAGCTGACACTTTTACCCCTTATCTGACAAACTTGACGGGAGCCACTGTGTTCACTCACCCCTAATCCTTTCTGTGAAACCCTTCATCTCCTGCATTCGGGGCCCCTCAGAAGTTTTCATCAGTTGCAAGGACTTGGAGACAGTATCAGATGACTGGCTGTGTCTGGGATTGTTTCTGCACACCAACACTGCACACCAATTCTACATCATTATTTTCCTATAATATTAAGATTGAGTTTCAAATACCCACTGAAGTTTTTTTGTTAATAGCTTCTGTAATCAGGCTGCGAGGCAGTTTTATTTCACTAATATGATATGGGGAAAGAAAATGTCCTTTTTCTCTGTATTCTGCAACCAAAGATTTCCTTGGCTAAGCTTTTCTTTAATAATCTTTGATCCAAATGGCAATGGTATAATCATGGTAGACACCATGTCAAAGGCAGCCACAGTGATGGAGATCGATTGAAAAAAGAAGGGAGAGAGAGAGAGAGACAGAGAGAAATGGAGGAAGGAAGGAAGGAAGGAAGGAAGGAAGGAAGGAAGGAAAGAGAGAGAGAAAGAAAGAAAGAAAGAAAGAAAGAAAGAAAGAAAGAAAGAAAGAAAGAAAGAAAAAAGAAAGAAAGAAAGAAAGAAAGAAAGAAAGAAGAGAGAAAGAAAAAAGAAAGAAACAAGGAAGGAAGGAAGGAAGGAAGGAAGGAAGGAAGGAAGGAAGAAAGATAGTTGCAGGTAATTCAATACCTTGGGGAAATTTGTGAACTATCACCATCTTCTGTTTCTAATACAGGTATTTTGGGGTTCCATACACAGAAGCCACATCCAAAAACTTAACTAAATAGCAAACAACTAAGCTTTTTTAAAAATGCATTTTCAGGCTGAGGATACAGCTCAGTGGCACAGCATCTGCCTGGCAAGCATGAGGTCCTGAGTTCGATTTCTGGTACCAAAGAAATCCGGATGCCTAAAAAACACATTTTCAACTAGAATAGGGAAGAAACAGAGGTTTTTGAACTCACATAGATAATGCAGTTCTCCAACTGTCATTTTTCTTCTTTCCAGCTCAGTATTTCTCTCTCACGTAGAAAAGAAGTATTTTGAAGGTATTTGCAGGACGTAAAGGCATCATGCTAACCAAACTCTATAGTAGGTGCCAGAAAAACTAAGATATTAGATTTCCAAATTACTTACATTGAGGAACATAGCACAAATAGATGAAATCTAAAGCTAACCCACTGCCGTCGATTTTCTAAGCATCATTTTACTATTGATTGATCTCTAAGCAATGCCCACAGTCAGGAAGAATTGATGTCCACTCCTGTGAGTGAGCAAGTAGGCCAGGGAGGAGCTCTGACTATCTCAAGAAGAGACGTCACCCAAGAAATGGTTTATTTTCTATCTTTAACTCTAGACTGAACTTCGAGACCATGTAACACCTTGTGATTCACTTGTAGTGTTCAAGGGATTGTCTCTTGGCAGAAACAAAAGCCTGCCCTGCACAAGGGATCACCGCAAACCCTCCTGGGGTCTCGAGCAGGGTGTGCAGAAGGCTTCCTTTCCTTTCCCACTGGCTGTCCTCTGATCAGCGTCCACCTGGCCAGGCAGCCTTCTTCCCCTTCCCTGCTCCTCCTGCTCAGCCGCTCCCATCGCCCTCAGTCCCTTCCGCCTCCGCCTCCGCCCTCCCCTGGGTCCTGGTTTTCCTGGGTATTGAGCTTTGTTTCTGATTCTACCAGGGCTTAACCATGCAGAGCCTCTGAGGACCACCAGGGAAGACTCAGCTGCCGAGCTTGCAAGGTGGAGGCCCATACTTCCATGAGCCCACAAACATTTATCACTTTGTCCAACATAGTGTGTTAAATTAATTGCCTTCTTTATTTAAAAAAAAAATAGGAGCTTTCCAGCTTCTTTCATTTAAAAAAAATTTGAATATCCACATTGCCACACACAGAGAAAACTGAGGAATGTGTGTTAGCCTTCTATCATGATGACAATTACCTGAGGTCATCAACTTACCTAACGAAAAGCTTTAGTTCAGCATGGTGTTGGAGGCCCCAGCCTGTGATCAGCTGGCTCCTCCACGTAGCATCTTCTCCCCACCTCGGAAAGCTTAGTCCCTTAATGACTTACCTCGTTATACTTGTATCTCTAGCACCCAGGAGAGTGACTCGCTTATCCAAAGCAGATACACACTACAGACTGGGTAATGAATAATTTGAATGAATGAATAACATATCTATGAATTTCAGCCCCTAAAGACACAATCCCATGGGAAATGAAGAAGGCGCCCAAATGTCAAAGTCCTTCAGCCAATTTCAGAGAAGACTAAGGATCTGAACATTTCCCTTCAGATGTTTCTTTCACTGAATTTAGTCACTGTCTTTGTCATCTTGAGTCCAGTGAGTTTCGTGTTCTGGTTCCAATTAGAAAATCTTGCTTTAAAAAAATTTCACAACTGACTCATCAAAATGTCATTAAAAAAAAAACCCCTGCAGAGCAGACTCAGCAGTAGGGGCCAGTAACGACTTCCTGAGCTAAATCAGATGAGCTGTGTGGAAGTCAGGAGTCAAAGATCTTCATTTTTATCATGGCACAAGAACAAATGGATGGAACATGGTATCCAGATGGCAAGTGGAAAACGTTATTGTCACTATCAAGTGGAAAAAACTATCATTTGGTTTTGACAAAAAACATGGGAAATATTGGGAGCAGAGAGAATACTTCATAAAATAATTTTGACCTCAAGCCATAGATGGGTGTTACAAAAGGCTGCAGGAATAAGATCAGTCCCTGACACTTATGAATTCATTTTTAAATAACAACAGCCAAGTCACAAAATGGTTCATATGCATCAGGCACAGCTGAAACCCTTCTCTACATATACTAACTCATTTAATCCACAATGTATTAAAGGAGTATTATTATTATAGGATTATTTATTACATTGTGAAATGGGTATTATCATCCTCTCTACTTATTGGATGATGAAATGAGGCACAAAGAGGCTTTGCTTCTGTCCAAGGTCACCCAGCTGGTGGGTGATAATTCCGAGGAATGAATCTGGTTATTCTGGCTCCAATCATTTCTCTGTCCTCCCCAGTCTGTTATTCTCACACATCTAGAGCAAGCCTCGCTGGTTTTATAGGCAGGATATTGACTGCTAAACCCGCAGGAGAAAGTCTGACTCAGATTTCCAGCTGTGATAGAAATCATCCCTCTCCCAATGTGTGAGCTTCTGGAGTACCACTGGCAGCAAGCCTCAGACCTCAGTTCCCTTGAGGTCACCACAGCAAAGGAGTGGGGCCTCTGCCCTGGGTTCCCGTGGCCTCATCCTGACCAACTTCCCACCAGTTGGGGGGTGACTCAATCTGAATCTGGGAAAACCTAAGGAAACCATTCAAGGACTATCTCCATGTTGGGGAGGAAAATGAGGCAAGAGAAAACTTTCTTGACCAAGAATATCATTCTGTTATTTTTTTTGGTACCGGGGATCGAACTCATGACCTCACACTTACCAAGCAGGTGCTTAAGCCACTGAGCTAAATCCCCGGCCCCAAGAATATCATTCTGTGTTCAAGAAGAGCAACCATTCTACTGGAAGAAAGAACATGTCCATGGGAGCTGTGGAAACGCCATTGTGTTACCCACCAGCATGGCGGCCTGCGTCCTGTCAGGGGGAATGAGAAAAAGGGGCCCTCAGAGATGGTTCTGCACAGGATACCCCTGGACCAGTCCATGGTTGGAGACTCTCCCTGGACCCCAAATCTTTCTTCTTTGGCAGCTCTTCTTCATTTCCATCCAGGAATCCCACACACTTTCATCTCTGCCCTGGTTTCCTGAGGAAAACCTAATCTCCAGGCATCCTGTCCTTATTTCTGACTTCAGTCCTCCAGCTCAATTCAACCTCTTCCTCAGCACAAGCAAGAAGAATACTTTTTAAAAATCACACCTTAGTATCTACAATTTTATTCTTTGCTCACATCAGATCCAAAAATGACTTCCTTTTTTGTTTCTCCCAGGGCTTTCCAACTTCACCCTCATTAAATGAAAAGCCTATGCAAACAGTCTTCATCCCTATATAAATCACTGCTCCAAAAAATACTACCTTAAACTTAAAGGTTTAATAGAATATAAATAACTACCTTGAACTTTAGATTAAATTTTATTACACTGGAGAAGTATGCAAATTCCAAGTAACAACTCGAGAAGAAAGAAAAATGAAAAGGGCCACTATTTTTTCAGTTATTCCAAAGAATTCTATATCAAAGTCACTTTGATTTAGAAACTTCAAAGACACAGAGATTCTACTTACCGAAGGGCCAAACAGTCAGCCGTGCTGAGAGAGCTCTCCGGTTAGTCTTCAGAACAGATCGGCCCTGGATCTCAACCATCCCACAACTCTTTAGCTTCTCCACTGATTCACCTTCACCAAGACCTTCCCATCACTGCGCGCGTCCCATTCTGAGAAGAGGCCACGCCGGTATTTTCAAACTGTAACTTCTGCCACAGTTACTGCTGTAATTCCATTTGAGTAACGTATTTAGTCCACTGTGAGTAACAGGCTTCAGACACCGTTTACCCCTGTACTTCAACACCTTCGTGTGACTTCTTTCCTCCTTTCCCTGCATACCCTCAAACAGGAGCTCGTGCTTATCTCATGTTAAGGCTTTTCTAGTGTAGCTGTGGGTCACCCGATCCCTCACCTGCTTTCAAGTAGCGCTTGTCCCCCCTTTTGCTGCGGTTCACACACTGCCTGCGGTTCCCTGTAACATCCCCAAGTGTGGTTTACCAACACTGCATTCAACTGAAGGCTCCAACAACCTTCAGAACTCTATCTAAGGAGGAGGTCCCCCTCCTTATCCTGCCTCTCACTCCTCAGTAAAATAATCTCACAGTAAGAAAAAATAAACCCTCTATCTTAGCTCCTGTCCTCTGATCATTTGCATTTACATTCATCCTTTGCACGAGCTCCTCCAGGCTCCTGGCTTCTGCCACAATGTGCCCTTCTGCCCCTGCTCCTCTCCGACTGGGTACCCCAGTCTCATCTCCGACACCAAGGGGTCTCAAGCCTCAGTCCCCAAACCCGAGGGGTCCAGTATGTCATGTGCTACATTTCTTCTCAAGGAGCCCCTTCGCAACCATGAGACTTTAAGTAAGCATCAAAAGCGAGAGACGTCTCCAACTTTTCCGGCCTTCTCTGATGTCCACCTGTCACCTGGCAGCGTCGCCCTCTCATCTGCACCCTACTGACCTCAGGGAGGCGCCGCCCCAGAGCCCTGTCCCCTGCCATCACCAGCGTCCCGTTGGCTGTCCTCACAGTGCTCACACTCGCTCTGCTGGGCTGTCCACACTGCCCTCCACCCTGCCCCTCGCAGCCCTGCGCTTTCTCCTCCTTCCAGCCCCGGCTCGGGCTCTCCCTCTCAGCTGCTCTGCTCCCCCCACGTCCCAACTGGCATCTTTCCTCAGGGAACCCACGTCTCCACGGTGAGACGGCTTCTACAACCAAAGCTCAACGCGTTCAGGTCCCTCCCTCACGGCCTGGGCTGGCCCGAGAACGGTGCTCCCTTATGGGGCCCGTGGCCTTCCACAAAAGCTCGGCAAAGACTGAGTTAGTCGGCACTGATCATCTTTATGAGAAAGTGGACTGCAGGAGGCTGAGGCAGGAGGATCATGAATTTGAGTCCAGCCTGGGCGACTCACTGACTTAGCCAGACCCTGTCTCAAAACAAAAAATAAAATGGGCTGGGGGTGTTGCTCAGTGCAAAGGCCCTGGATTCAAACCCCATACAAAGTGGGGGAGAGGGTGGATAAGGATTCTCTGGTCACTCTGTAGGGTAAAATTGTCCCCAGAGTACTGTTGTGTGTCTAAAACTCCCGGCCCTACAATGACCAAATAATCCCTATTCAAAATAAAATGACTGCTTTCTGCACTGATCGCCCTCCCCACTCCTATCCAGACTAGTTCCTCGGTGACCTCGCTCCCTGTCCCTGTCTCTGTGCCCCTCCTTACCTGGGTCCTTCACTCTACTCCAAGCGTGAGTTAAATTGTCTCCAAATCAAGCCACCATCAAGAGGTCAGCAAAGGAAATCTAATAACATCTGTAGGAAGGAAATAATAAAAGTTAAAACAAATAAAACCAAATGAATAAACAGAATCAGATTAAAATTAGAAATTAAAGCCAAGAGCTAGTTGTTTGGGGAAAACTATATCAAATTTAATTTAAAAAGTTAAATCAAATGTAACTGAATGTAAGAAAGAAAGTCAAGTGTTGTATCACGTGCTCATGGCCCCAGCTACTCGGGAGGTTGAGGCAGGAGAATCACTTAAATTCCAGAGTTTAAATTCCAGAGTTTAAATTCCAGAGTTTGGGACCGTCCTGGGTCACATATAAGACTCTGAGTGAAAAACAAGAACAAACAAACAAAACTGGGCCTGGTGGCACACACCTAGGATTCTTAGAAATTCGAGACCAGCTTGACTACAAAGTGAGCTCAAGGCCAGCCTGAACTGCACAAGGAGACACTGTCTCAAAAAGACCAAAAAACTAAAACATAAAAAAGAGAAAGAAACCAACCTCCTCCAAAAAAATCCTAAAATAAGAGAGTATTGAGCAGATAAGGATGTTTTTACAATTATTTTAAAGTATTATGTTTAACCCTTTTCAGCCAGTTCTAGAATTAAGTCTTATTCATTGCACATTAACAATTGAATTTTTCTTCTATATCTTTACAATGGTAGTGGTCATATAACATCCTAGGAGAACTGAAAATATAGCTGCTGAGATTTTTCTCCAGAAAACTTACTGAGGTCTTAGTGAAAAACAATTTTATATATAAAAAAAAACTCAGTTACAGAAAATAGAAAATTTTCTTAGAAAAATCATTTTTAAAAAATGGAATAACTTAAAAATTGACCTATAAAAATAATGCTAAGCAGATAGTTCTTTCAGTATAAGCTTTAGGAAATTTATTTTTTAAAAAAATAAAGTATATTTTTGGAAGCTAAATGATACCTCAGGCCAAATTTCATTATAGGGAGAAAATTATTAAAATTATAGCCTGATCTCATTTGTAAATACAGATTCAATAATCCTGAAAACAAAAAACAAACAATCTAGCCAACAAAATTCTTTGGTTTATTGCTAAGGATATCCATTAATCAAAGTAGAGTTTTTCCTAGAAATATAAATTGGGCTTATTATTCAGAAAATAATTTATATATCACCTCGATAAATACAGTTAGAAAAAATGAAAACTCAGATAATGTAATCCAAGAAGCAGATACTTTCTTAATGTGAAAAATAAGACCCATGGTAGGCTAATAGCCAGTACCATTTTGAAGATGAAATACTGGAGACATTAATATCCAAAATATAGACAAAGACACATTGTGTTATGGTTAACATTCAGCATAGTTCTGGAAAGTCGAGTCAATATGCTTTAAAATTTGAAATCAAACAAAATAAAATTAGCGTGGTATACAGATCTGCACTCCCAGGTATTTGGAAAACTAAGGCCACAGATGATAAATTTGAGATCACCTTGGGCAACTTACTTAGATCCTGCCTTCAAATAAAATTTTAAAATGGCAGGGAATATAGCTCAGTAGTAGTGTGTTTGGCTACTATATGGGACCTCCTGAGTTCAAGCCCCAGTGCTGAAAGGAAGGAAGGAAGGAAGGAAGGACAGATCTTTAGAATGTAGGAAATTAAATAATCCCTATTTGCACGTGATATCATTATACATCTAAGAAAAAAACAGAATCAACCAAAAACTTTATAATTAGTGACGCTTAGTAAAGCAAAAGATATCTGTACAAAATGGAAAGATTTCCAATAAATTGTTTAGTAAATACCATGAAAAACCCCTCTAATCCCAATAATTACAAAACTTCTAAAATGCCTGCAATTAATCTTATTAAATAATATCTGAAATTACATTGGTCAAATGACAAGATATTATAGGGATACAAAATTTTTGTTAATAGAAGAACATAGTATGTTCTTCCCCAAGAAAGGTGGTATCAGAAAGATTCCATTCTTTTCAAACTGACGTTCAGATTAATTGCAAACTTCAGATTCAGATACAATACCAACGAAATGGCTCAATTTGTCTGAATGATTTTAGCATTTGTGAAAAATAATAAAATGTTGACACCAGCCTTAGCAAAACATGAAAGAAAAGACTGGAGACTGAGGATTCGGCCTACTAGACATAAAAACTTTTATGAAACTACAAGAATTTAGTTGATGCGGTAATAGCACAGGATTTGACAGATTAATGGGACAACCTAGATAGCCTTGAAATAGGACTAAAAATATATAAAAACCTAATGAAGAATGATAAATGAAAAATCACATACCATAAAAATGCTGGAAGTAACACTGGTGAATATAAAACTGATTTAAAAGCAATAGAATACATTACCAAGGAAAAGATACATAGATTTGACTGCATAATTTTTAAAAATTTGTATGTCACTGAAATAAAGTTTATCTAATGGAACATCAATAATATTTTAAAAGTTAACAACAAAGCTGTGTCAGAAAAAACCATAAAAATATTTAAAAGCAAACTGAAACTTTGCAAAACTATTTTCAGCATTCATGACAAGTTAATAACTTTACTGTACAAAAGATTATTCCCATGTTAATAAGAAAAATAAGAACACACCATTTGCTTCCTATGACGGCTATGGTGAATGATCTCAAAT
>PVJX010005521.1:62500-84798 GCA_004027295.1 Dolichotis patagonum | reverse complement strand
AACAATATTTAAAATTTACATTATTCTCACCACTCTGCTTGGATGGATTACGTGCTGTTCCAGTTTGTCTACTTACGCTAGACTTGAGGACATGGTCAGCTATCCCAAAAATAAGAGGACATATTATGGTAATCATCCCTAATTTTCCTATCAACTTAATCTGAAGCCCTTTATAACTTATACTGTCTTATTATGACTGCTCTTATTTGAATCTGGTTTATTAGATTGGACTTTGCATTGACTGATTTTATTTAAATCTGTTATGATTGATAGCATCAAGTCTAAGAGTATAGGCAGCTACACTGAAGATGACAAGATTCACTAAGATACCCACTCTAGTTTGATTATTATTTGCTTTTGAAGTCTTATAATGTCTCCAATGCTTCGTTTTTATTAATGTTGTTATACACTGCTGACACATCATGGTAACCATTATAGATCACCTTGTATTGCAGTTTTATGTGACTTTTCTGCCTCATGCTTTTCTAAGAATTGTTTTGTTTTATCTTGCTTTGTTTTGTTTTTCCTGCTAATACAGAAATGGTAGATATACATGTAGAGACTCATGCATGTGTAGAGCTTATAAACAGTTTACGAGAACCAACTATATAACACATGTTGAAATGAACAACTACTTTGAAGAAAAATAGACACTACAATACCCAGTGCTGATTCCATAATGTCATGATGTGAAGTCCAGCAAAACTATCACTTTTTGTTCAAAGTGATTTTAGCTTGCTTTGCCTTGTTTAAGTTCAACACACTTTAAGGGATGGACAGCTATTTTTAGGAAAATGAGAGACACTATGACAGCCATTCTCGGTTTCCCTAATGTCTGGTCTTGAAGACCTGAAATGCCCTCCTCATCCTGCTCAGATCAATTCTATACTATGTTGTTTCATGTGAATTCCCTGTATGTGACAATATGGACAACTATTTGGAGGAAAACAAGAGTCAATATGATAGAGAGTGAATAGCTCCGATTGTCTAGCTTTGAAATTTTTGTCTCTTATATTGCTTTCTTGTGATCTGCTTTGTTCTGTTTTGCTGTGTTTAATTTTACCCGTTTGATATAATTGCATGTATATTTGAGTGGGTAAGATGGATGACCATATTGCTGTTTTTGTCAGATTGTGGAGCAGAACTGTTAACAGTCTCACTGTTTGAATGTCTACTTTGCATGTTTTAACTTTGTAATTTGAACAACTATTTCCAAGAAGTCAGTATGTAATTTGGAAGTCAGTATGTAATTTGTGAAGTAATAATTTCTTAGGTTTTTTTGTTGTTGTTCTTTTCCTTTTTTTTCTTGGAATTCTGTATTGTTGCTACCCTTTATTTTGTTTTGTTTTGTTTTTTCTCTTTAAATAAAATTAAAAAAAGAAAAAGAGAATGCTAGCGCCACATCCTATTTTACATGCATGAAATTTAGGTCATTTTGACCAAAAACAAAAAGTAGAGGACTTTGATTTGAGCCCAATTCGAACTGAGTTCCATACTGTACTTACTACTAGACCACAGTGCCAAAAATCCCCAACAGTGTGCACTTTCCCCCAGGTTTCTTCATTGTTATTTTCCAGGCAACACAGATTTACAAAAATCAATATGTCAAGCACTGAGTGAGCTCTGGATATTTTTTAAAAAATAAAGAATGAGTCATAGAGCTTCCTATCAAGTTGTTTGCACCCAAGAGAATAACAAGGCAGTTATAAAGAGCAATCATTACCATCTCAAAAGTACAGATGATGGCAAGTAAAGTGTGAAGGGAGTTAATATTCACCATTGTCAAGGAAAATGATGCTTGTCTGAATTTGTACAGGGGACCTAATCAGTAAACGATACCTAGGACCCAGCATCTCACTCAAAACCCTGATTTCTTTATCTACAAAAATCCAAAGTATTTGACCACAAAGGAGAAATTTGCAGATGGAATTTTGGTCAAACCAGCCATGTATACAGGTGAGCAAATAATTTATGAAGGAAATTTCTTTCTATCAAACGAGTCTAGGTTAGCTCAGTGACACAAGCATCTGCCTGGCAAGCATGAAGTCATGAGTTTGATCTCCAGTACCAAAAAAAAAAAAAAAAAAAAAGAAAGAAAAGAAAAAGTCTAGTTTAGAAAGTGGGGGGATAAGATGACAGAATTATCATCATTTTGCATTTCTCAATACAGCAATGGATTTAAATCCCTGATGACTCATAAAAATACATCACTACCTCTGAAGCAGTCTTGTCAAAAATCTAACCCTAAATTTAAACAAGATTTCAGATCTGAATACTGACCCACAAGAAAAACAGGAGACAGAGGACTATATTAAATGATACCATAAAGATGCAATTAGTAATGTCTAATATGTCGCAAGCCCCATAGCACAAAAGAATGAGTTTCTATACCAAATAATCACATGAGAAAAAAAGAGCAGGAAGAGAAGCCTGTTGATTAAGATTTAATTAAGAGATATACACTACAATCCAATTAGGTGAAACTTCTCTGGACCTTGATTCAAATAAACCAAATGGAAGGTGAGTAGTCATTTTTAAGACTGGGACATAATTCACACCTAAACATGCTGCTAACTCCTAGCCATTTAGTTATCTATTATATGGCTATTAAAACTTCCCATCAACCAACCAAAACTTTTAACCTGGCTTTCTGCCATTCCTTAGAAATTGAAATATTTCAAGGAGAAGAAACTTGAGGGAGGCTATATGCTTATGATATTTTATAACATTGTATACAAATTTTTAAATTTTAGTTGCACATTCACAAGCTTTTTTCAATACAGTGGATTGAACCTAGGGCCTCAGGTATACTAGCTCTATCATTGAGTTATACCCCCAACCCTTTTTAAATCTTATTTTGAGACATAGTCTCACTAAGTTGCTCAAGATAGCTTCAAATTCGCAATCATCCCCCTTCAGCCTTTGGATTAGCCATAATCAACATTCTCTAAAAATACAAAAAAGCCTCAAACTAGTCATATACTATGTGCTTCAGGAAAACTTACTAATTCTGAGGAAGTCATTTTAAATTATTTTTATGGTAAACAAAATTTCCTACATGAATTCAAGAGTATAAATTTGGATTTGCCTGTAGTTTGAGTTCAGAATTTTATATATTGAATTCGTGTAAGAGAAGCCCACCTGTAGATCCTAGGAACAAGTCTATCTCTGTCCCTCCCACCTGTTACCCTACAGGCCAGAGCCCAAGGGATACTTACAATCATTCTCAAGTCTTGCAAATATATCCTCCTCAGAGCATTTGACTTGAACATCTCCCCATCTCGTTTATTTCCCAGTGGCTCTGATAAAGGCTCTGTTAAGGCTAGGTCTTTTAGGGAGCCCCTTCATTTAGGATGAATCCCCCCAGCAAATAGCAGGTGCTCGCAGGACAACCGAACTGTAGTGCGTCACTACAGTGCACTTGGCATCCCTGAGCACTCAAGGGGGTAACCTTAATGAGCACAAAATATTCATCTCTAATAAGAACATGCTGTCATAATCACCTCCATGTGATAAATATCCTAGAGGTTTCTCTTTGTTAGGTTAATGCTTTCCCACAAGATAATTTAACCAATTCTCTAAAAATAATCACACGTTCTCAGGTCCCAATATAGTGATATGTTTTTTTTTAATGTTTTGAATCTTGCCTTAAACAAATCCCATCCAAATAAATGCTCCCTTTTTTTAGCTGGCACCAAAGCTTGTGTTGTTCCTTATAATAAAGCTCCCAGTTGGCTAACTCCTCATCTAGCAGTATGTCTTCTGATTTCATTTGAGCAAAATTTATCATCCACAAGCAAAGACAGAAAATGTGTGAATGTCTAAAGCTTATGTAAATTAAGAGGCCATGCACACTGGTCCTAAAAATAGTAGATAATTACAGGCATTTCTTCCCCATACAGTAATTATGGGCCTCCTGTCATCTTTTCTATTCTGTATAAGGTCACAGTAGTATTATACAAAATTTACAGTATATTACAAGTTAAAAACACAATAATTAACAACTGTGCATCTTCGGCACTAGTGATGAATGTTCACAGTAAAAGTTAAAAAAAGAGCATTATTTGTTTTATGTGGACAGTACATACTTAAATTTAATCATCAACTCCTGCTACCCAATAGGCAATATTCTCTCACTATTATAATGCTATTTGCCAAGTTCATAGTACACCCTTGGGCTGAATTCATCCTTAACGAAGAGACAGGAAGCCAAATCTCTCATCGTCATCTCAACCAGGTGCACCATATTATTTTAAATTTAATAATTCTGTTGAACATATTGAATGATAATGAGCAAGCTTAGAGAAAGTACCAAAGATTATTTTGACCATCATGATCAATGCCTAATTCAGGAGGCTCTCACTATACAATGTGAGAGGTTTGCTGGTATGGATTTTTTTCCAATCCCCTCCCCCAACACATCCTTGATCCTGTGCTTATTTATATTATTTGCTGAGGTGGGAAGCTCTGGATGTTATACTTCAATGAAAAGCAAAAAGTAATTTAATAAAAAGAGGTTTATCCTCGGCTCTTAATTATCCCTACTAATGAGAACAAAGAGGCATAGATAATACAAAATGACAAGCCAGAACTATCATTTCTATTTTGCTTAAGGAAAAAGTCAGAGAGCCATATGCCCTCATTTCACCTTTCCTAGTTCTGTCATGCTTTCAGAAATAGTTTTGGAAGAATGAAGGTTTGGCAAGAACAGAACAGGAAATGATTGTACAGGCCCAGAATCCCCTATTATAAAACCCATTCATGATTGCCTGGATCACTCACTTTGCTCAACAGTTTCATATATCTAGCAATGAAGGCTCCTTTTCCTGTTTGTCATTCTGGAGTTCAAGAGAATCACTGTAAATAGGAATGCTCACCCTGAGGACTGTACCAAATCAAAATACCAGCAAAGCATGGGGGGAGGGGTTGGAGCCATTTGGCTTTGTGATTAAAATCAACTGATTGTTCAGTGGCATCTTAGCCACTTTTCTCCTGAGTAGAATAGCATGGATAGAGTCAAAACACAGACTCTTTAGTCGACTTTTATTGGTTCAGATCTCAGTGCTACTCTTCACTTATTCTATGGTCCTAGATATAGTATTTCTATGCCTTGGTCTCTCAGCTATAAAATGGAGGAACTCCAGTAGCGCAATTGGTTAGCGTGTGGTACTTATATATAAAATGGAGAAAGCAATAGTTATGCATTAAAGAGCATATAATTAAGACATATAACCATTGTATTTAAGTGTTCCTTAACCATTGAGGATTATTGTAGGGACTGATGGTTTAGCTCAGCTGCACAAGTGCCTGCCTGACAAGAGCAAAGTCATGAGTTCAATTCCTAGTACCCAAAAACAAAAAGGACAATTACTGTGGCAATTATACCCATTTAAAACTATTACTTTGGGATTTTCTTCATGATAGTCTCAAATCCCCACCATCATGAAAGTATTCTCATCTTTGAGCTATTCAGTCCTTAAGAGTAATGCAAAACATGCTTTCTGGGTAAGAGCATCAGATGATGGGTAAGAGCAAGTTTTGGCATCAGCTAAGTCAACAATGCAGAGGTTTCTCTCTTTAGCCAGGACCTCCATTCTGAGCTTCAGGCTGATCTGCCCCTGTAATTGGTTGCTATCTCCCCTTAGATGTGTCTCAAGCACTGAAAATACAAATAGACCCACTCTTCTCCTCCATAAACCTACTTTTCTTGCATCCCACCTCAATGAGTGGTACCATCATAACAGAGTCACTTTTCCCTAAATTCCAATACCCAATTAATTGAGAGAAAGGTCTTGCCAAACATGTATCACTCCCATTTTTTAAGAGTCTCCTTTTTCATTTGGGGAAGCATATGGTTTTAGGAAAGTTGAGCCTAAGCTTCAGGAGCAGAGCTTATGACTTAACTATGTCAGTCAGACTATCCCATCTTCTTTGGCTCAATAACTGACTGCTTCAGAAATGGGCATGAGTCTTCAGAGTGAGACTTGAGACTTAGCTGGATAGTTGCCTTGAAACTGCTAACATGCTCTTTGCAGGCATGAGAGAAGACCCTTAAAATAAAGCACATACATGACTAAAAGTAAAATAGCTGAAGAGAAACCAAGACACTTAATGGAGCTTTGCCTGAACCCAGCCCTGTCTCCACATATTGCAGTTACATGAAATGGCAATCTCCCCTTACTCTTAAGTCAGTTTCTATTACTTAAATTAATTCAAAGCATTTCAAATGAGTCAGTCAATAGTTCTACCTGCTAAAATATCTCTGGAATACATTCCTTTCTATTTCTTTCATCACCACTCAAATCCAAACTACCATTATTTCCTTCCTGGACTATTACAGTAGTCTCCTAATTAGTCTTCCTGATTCCTTAGTTGCCCCCCTTTCTACTCCAACTCCACAAGTAGAGTGACCTTATAGAAAAATTAAATGTTATTATTTCCCAGACTAAAGCCCTTTAACGGTTTCTTCCTAATATTAAGATAAAGTCCATAACCTAACAGAGCCTTCTAGCACTACCTATTTTGCCCCTTTCCTTCCATTCTTGTGCTGTGTCAATCTGCCTTGGTCTTCAAACTCCACACATGATTGCTTCTGCAGTTTCTTGAGAATACATCTTGTGCTTTTCTGTCTTAAGTCTTTTATGCATGCCATTGCATCTTCCTCAGATGCCCTATCCTCCAGTCAGTGACAATATACTGTTCCCAAAATGCTTTGCCTGTCTCACCCTTTGGATCTCAGTGGCATTCCTCACAGAATTGTCCCAACTTTCTGTTCTTCTGTCATAAGTTCCTAATCTCTCCATCACAGCATCACACTTATAATTATATATTCAACTACCTGCTTCCCCTACATCTGTCTCCTTTACTACCAGCCAGGACAAGTCTAGCCAGGAGATCCCTCTGTTTACTATTTCAGTAAAATAACTGAGATAAGTACAAATTCTTTCTATTACTTTTTAACTTTGTAACTCTAGGCAAGCTATTTAACCTCCTTGTTTCTTCAACTTTGAAAAATGCAAATGTTAATACTTTACAAGGCTGTTTGAGGGTTATGTAAAATCTGGGCACATTCTACATTGTTAATAAATTTGTAGTGTATTATTTAGCATTCTCCAGAGGGGAAAAGAATAGAAAATTGAGAGAAGCAAAAAGAGAGAAAGTCAGAGGGAGAGAGAGAGAGAGAGAGAGACAGATAGACAGACATATGGACAGACAGAATTATCTGTGGGAATTGGCTCAAGAAGCCTCATGATCTGCTATCCAAAAGCTGAAGACCCTGGAAAGCCAGCACTATAATTCAGACATTTGATCTGAAGCCTAAAATCCAAGTCCAAAGGCCTAAGTGTGTATTTCTCATCCAATTATCTATGTTAACTATGGATGAAATCCCACAGACTTAATATGGCTGTACAAGTCTGATCTATCTGTATTCTCTTGTTTCATTTATTCACCAGACTTTCAAATACATATCATCATTCACATTTTATAGATGAGAAAACTGAGGTTTCACTCATTTACTGAGTTCAGCGTTTAGTCTTTTTCTTCATAGCAGTTTCTAATTTTGATTAGTTTTTAAAACACAATTACATTTATTTACTAACCAAGAAATAATCAGATCAAAATGCTAAACCAGCATTTTGTAACAGTTGCGTGTATAATATTTGTGATAAAGATAACTGAACATAGTCATGGAAAAATAAGAAAAAAGCAGTATATTCATTCTTCTAGCTAATTCTTGTCCAAAGTGATGACTGAATTTTTATTCTCCTTTTGCACAGACCTGAGTAAGGTTGACAGTGTTCATGATGCAATCTGTCACTAATTTTCCATCTCTCGATTATCTTACTGTTTTGTTTGCTTTTTCTTCCCACCCCTGATTTTGAACCAATATACTATCTATACTGCGGCAGACAGTCTGACTTTTTTCTGCCATCAACTCTAGTTTCTTTTTCTGTCTCTTCCAGGGTACAAGAAAACTATGTTGTTTCCAATGTGCTTTCAGTTTTTATGGTGAAGTTTTTGTTGTCACAAGGGATAACACAATTTGGTTTGGCTATTGCAGCCATTTCTTTGTATGTGTGTACTCACAGGTTCTCAGTATGTAGCCCAGGTTGGCTTTGAACTAGCAGTAATTCTCCTGCCTCAGTCTCCTGAGCACTGGGATTATAGACATGTGCCACTGTGCCTGGTTGACCTATTTTTCAGAGTCAGCTCCAACTCTCATTCTTTTATCAAATCAGCAAAGCCTTTTCTGTCTACCAGGTGCCATCTAGCTTCCAGCTGCTGAACAGTAGCCTTGGTGGGCAGAGTTGCAGAGCAGGGTTAGGTATGCAGAATGTGCTACCTGTGGTTGGATCTTCTTATGTAACATCCTTATCATCTTATAAGTTTCTTGAGGCTAAGAATCTTGTTGATTTTGTACACCATTTTGCAAGAGTCCAGAATAGTGACTGCTACGTATTTGCTGGTGGCCGCTCAATTCAATGAACAATTATTGTTCACTGAATAAGTGAATTGAATGGAGAATCTGATCTGATAGATGGATAAAAAAAAATTCAGTTTTTTAAATGAAACAATACAAGTTAAAACCAGGGGGATTCACAAAAGATGGCCAACCTATAGGTAGCAGGGTATGGAGCCTCTCTGAGAGAGACAGCTCAAATGCCAGAATAGAACACCCTGGAGAGACCCAAACAGAGGGAGATGGATTCTCTCAACCCAGGAAGAAACTGAAGTCAAAGAAACTAATCAAATATGAGGTCCCGGGGCTACCATTAGAGAAGCTAAGATCAGTGAGCACGGCACTCTCACCGAGCTGTGTGAATTTGCGAGCATGGCACTCTTGCCGAGTTGCCTGAATTCATGCTCGAGTTTGACTTGAGCGACTGAACCCACATGGATGCAACTGGCTTGAGCAGCAAGCGTGGAGCTGAACAGCCCTGCATGCCACTTGCCTGGAACCGGCCCTGCACGTGACCCACCCAAAGGCACCGTGAATTCACACTGCAGCCACGCTGAGGTCAGAGATCGGAGAGCCCAGCAGTTCTCAGGGACCAGCATCAACATGCAATGAGTGATGGGAATAAGACCCTCCATGGCAAAGGGGCAATCAACTAGACAACATATTTGAGTTGGGCAGGAAGGTCCTAATTCTACAAGGAAGTGGCTTCAGTTGGTTGCTCCCTTTGCAGAGCAGATTGGTGGGATCTGCTTGGACTGGGCCACATCCCTGGCTGGGACCCAGTGAGCCACCACAAATCAATTAATTCCCTGAGTATAGCACTCACTGACACAGTGAAGGCCCTCGAAGGTTGACTGGCCCAGAAGGGAGGAGCCAGTTGCTTGCACTTGACTCTCTGATAGCAGACTGCAGAGGGCAGAAGCCCCTAGCCTGTGTGCTCCAGAAGAACCCTAACCAAAAGAAAAGGGGCTGGGAATTATAGTATACACTTGTATGGAAGGAACCAAAAACATGACAAGAGAGAGAAATAAGAAAAAGCCCCCAGCACTCAACTCTGAGAATATTGATCCAGGAGAGGGAAATATAAAAGAGATTGAGGGCAGCAAACATGCAACATCAAACACAGCATCAGCGGACATAAAAAGATATCTTTGGGACCTCATAAATGAGATCAAAACTAAAATATTAGTTCAAGTTAAACAAGAGATAAGTAGATTAATAAAAGAAAGGCTGGGCATCTCTCAAGAAGACACAGACAGAAAATGGAGGAAAACAAAAGGAGACAATGAAGAATATAAAGCAAACCTAGAATTCATGAAGCAGTTCAAAGAGATTACCAGCAAACAAAAGATTCCATAGAAAGTTGGCAAAACTGCTTGAAAGAAACTAAAGATAGACTATCAAAAATTGAACATAGGCTTGCAATGTGTGATCATGAAAGGGAAGATCTCTTAAAAATAACAAGGGAGCAGGCATTAACAATACAAAGGCTAGAGGACGACAAGAGGATCTATAATTTAAGAATAAAGCATGTGAATTAAGAAGCAGGAGTCAAAACAGAAGAACTGCAAAGGCTATTCACAGAAATTATTAAGGAAAACTTCTGAAACATAGAAAAAGGAAATGACATGCAGACGTATGAGGCATACAGAACTCCAGCCACCTACAACCAAAACAGAGCTACACCCAGACACATAATAATCAAGATCCCAGAAATTCAATATAAGAACAGAATATTAAAAGCCATCAGAGAAAAGAAATAGATCACCTATAAAGGAAAACCCAAAAAGATTTCTTGACACAGACCATCAAGTCAAGAAGAGCTTGGAGTGAAATAATTCAAGCCCTGAAGGAGAACAACCTCCAGCCCAGATTGATGTATCCTGCAAAACTCTCTCTAGAAATTAATGGAGAAGCAAGATGCTTCCATGACAAAGAGGAACTGGGAGAATTTGTGACCACCAATCCAACCCTACAAAAAATACTGAAGGACATTCTAGAGAGAGAGAAAAAGAATGTGAGCATTTCAGGAACAGTGGCAGAGAAGCCTCAGTGAACAGGGCAGACAGTGGAGTGGAAGAGAAAAATAGACAACCAATGGCAGAAAAATAGAATAGCAGAAATGAGGCAGAGAAGATTGGCTGTAATCCCTAGCATAGAGGGCCTTGAAATACTAATAGAGAGAAACACAGACAGAGTAGATCAGGAGATAGGATCCATTGAGATGCTCTATATAGGGAGGCAGTGGGACCCAAAATAAGCAGTGCATCCTACGGGAGTGAAAGGGGAGGAATTGTCTAAAAAAGGGAGGCAGAGGATATTGTTAATGGGGTAACAAGATTTTAAATCTACATTATTCTCATCACTCCACTTGGATGGATTACATGCTATTACAGTTTGTCTACTTACACTAGATTTGAGTACATGGTCAACTATCCCAAATATAAGAGGACATATTATGGTAATCATCCTTAATTTCCTATCAACTTAATCTGAAGCCCTGTATAACCTATACTGTCTTATTATGAGTGATCTTATTTGAATCTGGGTTGTTAGATTGCTATTTTGTATTGACTGATTTTATACAAATCTGTTATGGTTGATAACATCAAGTCTAAGAGTATAGGCAGCTACACTGAAGATGACAAGATTCACTAAGATACCCACTCTGGTTTGATTATTGCCTGCTTTTGAAGTCTTATAATATCTCCAATGCTTCATTTTTATTAATGTTGTTATACAGTGCTGAGACATCATGGTAACCATTGTAGATCACCTTATATTGTGGTTTTATATGACTTTTTGCTTCATGCTTTTCTAGGATTGTTTTGTTTTGTCTTGCTTTGTTTTGTTTTCCCCTCTAATACAGAAAGGATAGATACACATTTAGAGACTCACGCATGTGTAGAGCTTATAAACAGTTTACAAGAACCAACTATATAACATATGTTGAAATGAACAACTACTTTGAAGAAAAAGAGACACTACAGTACCCAGTGCTGATTCCATAATATCATGATGTGAAGTCCAGCAATACTATCATTCTTTGTTCAAAGTGATTTCAGCTTGTTTTGTTTTGTTTAAGCTCAACACACATGAAGGTATGGACAGCTGTTTTGAAGAAAATGAGAGACACTATAACAGCCATTCTCGGCTTCCCTATTGTCTGGTCTTGAAGACCTGAAACACCTTCCTCATCCTGTTCAGATCAGTTCCATACTATGTTGTTTCATGTGAATTCCCTGTATGTGACAATCTGGACAACTATTTGGAAGAAAACAAAAGTCAATATGATAGAGAGTGAATATCTCCGATTGTCTAGCTTTGAAATTTTTGTCTCTTACATTGCTTTCTTGTGACTCACTTTGTTCTGTTTTGTTGTGTTTACTTTTACCCTTTTGATAAAATTGCATGTATGTTTGAGTGTGTAAGATGGATGACCATATTGCTGTTTTTGTCAGATCGTGGAGCAGAACTGTTAACAGTCTCACTGTTTGAATGTCTACTTTGCATGTTTTAATTTTGTAATTTAAACAACTATTTCCAAGATGTCAGTATGTAATTTGTCAAGTAATGATTTCTTAGTGGGTTTTTTTTGTTATTGTTCTTTTCCTTTTTTTTTCTTGGAATTCTGTATTGTTGCTATCCTTTATTCTGTTTTGTTTGGTTTGGTTTGGTTTTTTCTCTTTAAATAAAATTTAAAAAAAAAAAAACAAGTTAAAACCAAACATCCACAAAGGCTTAGTTTTCTACATAGCCCACTTGGTATTTAAATATATGCAAATTGATCAAGGATATGCCAACAGCCCATTACAGAACTGGTGTTCCCTACTTAAAGACAAGCTTTCCCTCAAATCCTGAATGGCTGTTTGGTTTCTGCAGAGCATCCTCTCTCGAGCCACAAGGCCCTCTTTTGTATTTGAAGTGAGAGCTAAGTTCTCAGTCAACTTAGATGGGACAAATATGTTCTTTTGAATTAATGATATAAGATTTTATCACTCATATAAAAAAGAAATATTATGTGTTCATTTGCTATTTGAGGAGCTTTTTTGACATGTATGCAGGAGCTATGTAGGCTGCTAACTGGTGATCTTTTTTGACACCCTTCCCCAAGAGTATTGCATAAATAAACATACTCTATTTGAACAAGACCAGTGGCAGCAAAATTACTTGATTGTCTCCAAAGAGACTCTAATAATGTGCACCAAGGGAGAGGCCCATGATCTGGCAGAATTTTTCCCCTAGTGTAAATCATAAAAATCCATTTCAATAGCCAGAATAAAGCAGTTTAAAGTGCATCCCTGGTTAATTATATTCAAAGAGTAATAATAAAATTAACTATTAAATTTAAGAACTTCCTCTTTAAAATATTAAATATTTGGCAACTGCAATGCAGTTAAATTCCTCTCAGTACAATGCTTTCCTTTGCCAAAACAGCATAGAAGAATATTGTACTGATGCAAACTATTGTAGTATGTTAGGAAGTATATTTTTCCCATAAAAATATTTCAAATAAACTCTTTGTTTCTGCCAGATGTCTGTGGCTTGCTAAGTAACTTAACAGTGCAACAGGCACATTCTCTTATAAGAGATAATAAGTGAGTAACAAATCCTCTATAATAATTGAAGGTATAAGACAAAAAAAAAAAAAGTAACACCAAAACCAAAAGGTTGGGCTGGGGATTTAGCTCAGTGGCATAAGCACCTACTTGGCAAGTGCGAGGTCATGGGTTCAATCCCCAGCACCAAAAAAAAAAAATAAAAAAATAAAAAAAATAAAAATAAAAACCCAAAAAGGTTATTCATGCCCTAATGCCATGTTTGAGGCCTTGACTCAGTTGCCTCAGCAGGTTTTAAGACTGAGGCATTATCTGGTTTTTAAAATTTGGCCCTTGATAATGTCATTCCACACCAATAGGAAAGGCACTTCCTGTTCACTGAAGCACAAGCCTTCACTAGAAAGAATGAAGGAACTGGGTTCTGCAGAGATCATCCAGGAAGCAATGACTCCGGCTTCTGGCACATAGCTTGAGTAGGTAGTTAAGAATCTACTCCCTTTGGTTACTTTATTCTCAGATATAAGGAAGATTAAGTGGCCCAAAGGAAAAGAATTCAGATTGTCTAAAACTGAAGGTTCAGAGTTGTGAGTTTGATCCCCAGTACCAATAAATAAATAAATAAATAAATAAATAAAATTAAAACAATAAAATAAGGCAGTGGGTGGCAATATGTATCTATCTCTGTGCAATTTGTTTTGCTTCAATTCCCCCTTTGAAAAACTGTTTCTATGAAGTGGAGAGAGAGGACTCTTCCTAAAAGAGGCACTAGAGAAGACAGAACTTGGTGCTGTATTTTAAGACACAGGCTCAATTCTGGGCACAATTTTCTGGGAAGTTTTGAAAAATAGTTGTGTCCATAGACTCACTGTAGACCAGATAATAAGTTGAAGTTATATCACAAGGAAACTCACTTAGAAACATCTCTGCCAAATAGCAAACAGAAACCTCCGTGGTAAGAATGAGCAGAAATTATGTCATGACCAGGATCTTCACAACTATTGGGCACCTTTTCAGTGTTTCTCATAAGCCAGATGCAAATAAATATTACAGCACCTTCATGAGAGAAACAGAAGTTGCACAGAGGAGAGGCTGGGGGCCTGCTGTATCTCTTAGGTCTTGGACATGGGGTTTAAGGCACTCTAGAGGTAGACAGAATGCAAGGCACACAGGAGACATTGGTGCCTTGATTTAGGAGCTCATGGAAAGCTTCACTGAGAAGGAGTCATTTAAACTGACCTCTAAAGAACACATGGATGCTAACCAAGTGGATATAGGACAGAGTAGGGAATATTCTAATGATAAATGACTTTTACAAGTTTAAAATATCTCAGGTGTCATGGACCTAGAAGTAGGTTAGCTTGGCTGGAGGAAGTCTAGGGAGGCAAAGTATCTATGCATAGCTGCACACATGGAGCTTTGTGGAAAGGCTTCAGGACTTGAATTATGAAAGGCCTTGTATTCCAAGCTAAGTTGTTTGGACTTGATCCTGTAACGGAGAGCCACAGAGAACTTTAAATAGCTCAAACCTGAGCTCCAGAAATATCATTAGGATCCAGTCAGTTGATGACTGGATTATAGGGACAACCAACTTGGAGAAAGAGACTAACTTGGAAGCTATTCAATTTACCCATGCATTTCTGAGCACTGATGACATAGCAGGCACCTTAAAGAGCAGTTGAGTGATTCTTATAGTGAAAAAATTAAGGTGATAAATATTTAGGAGACTCCATAGAACTTTAATGAGCAGTAATGTGAAATGTGGAATACGGGTGATTTCTATCCTCTATATACTGTTTGCATTCAGAGCCAAGTTCTTTCCCATCTGTCCTCCTCCTCATGTAAACAAACTTGCTCTCAGGAAAAATCTAAGATTTAGTAGGTTATTCCTGTAAAAAGCATGTCTTGAATCAGTAACCAGAAGCCTTGAGTCACTGGTAGGATGTCCTTAATGGTTGCTATATTGTGTGAACTTGAGAAGTCTAGAAGCTTAACTCAGTAGTTCTACATCTAGGGTATAGAAGATGGGTCCTTATTGCTCTTGTATGTTGTTCAGTGTGTCAACTGAGAAGCTTAAAAGGTTAAACAAACGACTCAGCAGGGGGCAGGGTCCTCATTTTGTAGGCCTATGCAAGAGGGAGGCACTGAGGTGGTACCAGTGCTACACCCACCTGAGGGCAGGTATCTTGCATATAATATAAGGGAACAAAAGAAGCTTGTTTTCCCCTTTTGTGCTCTCTGTTGCTTCTGTAGTCTTCTGCAGCCTCTGCCATGCTACCCTGCTTTGGAGCCAGCTGATTATGGACTGAAACTTCTACAAACTGTGAGCTAACTAAACCTTTCCCTCTTTAACTCTGGGTGCTAGATATTTTGTCTCAGCAGTGAGAGAAAAGTAACTAACACAAGGTCTTTATGCTAAATTCCTAGGAACTCAGTAAAAAGGTACTTTTTAATAGGAGCTCTTCCACTATGGAAGAAGTCACCTATTCCATCTCTCAGGACAACCCTGGATTCTAGACAAACAGTAGTAGATAACTCCTTCAATTTTAGTGCTTCTCAATGCCTAGCCTCAGTCTCCCAGTCCCAAGATCTCTTCCCTCTTGCCCAATATACACACATGCGTGTGTGTGTGCGCACACACACACACAAACACACACACTCACACACTGAGAGAGAGAGAGAGAGAGAGAGAGAGAGAGAGAGTATTCTTGCTGTGTCTTCATCCCAAGACATTTTTTTTCTGTCACAGAATTAAGTATTTCTGCCCAGGAAGGGCAATGTACTTCATGAAGGCAGTACTAGGAATCTTTCCATTATCTCATTGCAGGCCAGGTGTTTTCTGAGAGGGCAAACTCCTCTTCTTGGAGTGAACTGGTCTCAGGATTTGAAGATTTTGGTGTGAACTGACTCACTTTTTCTCTTCCTCATTTCAAAAATCTCTTAATGTCATTTCTTCTTTCTTCCTTCCCAACAGTCACTTGGTCCCTCCCAGATCTAACCTTTGTGTTCTCTTCTACTCTAGACGTTGGCATCTTTGAATTGCTTTGAATTTTTTCTTCTCTCAGAGCTGGGTGTGGTGGTGCACACCTGTAATCTTTGCACTTGCAGGGCCAAGACAGGAGAATCACCTGAATCACCAATCTAGGCTTCCTAGTGAGTTTAAGGTCAGCCTGAACTACATAGTCAGACTGTCTCAAAAAAAAAAAAAATTACTGGGGCTGGGGATTTAGCTCAGTGGCATAAGCGTCTGCCTGGCAAGCACAAGGCTGTGAGTTCGATCCCCAGTACCAAAAACAAATAAACAAAAAATTATTCTCATTTCTTTATTTTACTTTTTAAAAAATTTCCCTTTTGTTAATTTCCTCTCATTTTCACATTCCACTTCTCTCTCTCCATAGGGTTCTTCCATTTCACTGACAAACTTGCTGAGAGTTCCTTTTACTCTCCTGCCTCACCTGGCACCCTGTCAAGTCCCCACCAGGTCATTCAACAGCTTTCCACTCCTTGATTCTCAAACCCTTCATGCCACTTTGCTTCCATCCAGCTATAACCCCTATTCCTAGATCTTCTCAGACTGCTTTTTAAAAGATTCTTGGTAACTTTCCTCTTGCCAAACTCAACTATATTTCTACTGCTTTCTGCTAAGTGAAAAGTGCCAGCACAGATTTTAAGACATTTAGAATTTTCCATCTTATCAGGTAATATTTTACTTAATATTTTGCCTGTTTCATCATCTACAAAGTGCCATAATAATGCCTAACCCTATCTAGCCTGCTGGATTGAAATCAAAGTATATAAATGGGCTTTAAATATCGTCATGTTTACCCTGTCTAGCAATCATCTCTGCTGACCAAACTTTCTTAGTTCTTCTTGCTCCCGCTCTACAATTGTCTTCCTTCCTCTGCATTGTCACACTGTCCCACAGTTTCAACTCTTTCTTACATATGAATCTTGAACTCCAGCCTAACACTTCTCTAGAAGACCTAAGTCCAATTTTGAGCTATACTTCCTCAAAGAGATGAAAACTAAATCTACTTCCCTATTTCATATAATGGAGAAGGCTTTTTTCTATTTGTCTTGAAAGTACAATCATTCTCTTGCTTACTGACTATACAAGATTGAACATCTAATCCATATGAGTTTCAATTTATCTGGAATGGACCCTCCATGAAAAACCTCCTGAACATTCACCAAGAAGCTCTCCTGTACTAAACATTCACCAATAAGTTCCATCAAGTCTCTGTAATACCTATCATTCTCCAGAAAACAGAACCAATGGGAAGGAAATATATATATATATATATATATATATATATATACTGTCTCAGTACATGAAGGTTTACCTTAAGGCTTAATCCAGTCCAATGTTGGAGGAAAAAAATCCTAGTGTCACTACAAAAGTCGCAAGGACAAGGCTAGGTCAATTACAACATGCAGTTTTGTGTGCCCCCAAGAAAGCCATACTCTGTTAAGATTGGGGTTTGGGGAAAGAGGATGGTAAGCAAGAAAAAGCACACAGACAATATGATATAGCTTCTGACCTCAGATGTCTCATCAGGGTTGGAAAGACTCGGGAGTTGGATCACCAACCCAAACACTGTTTAGAGTCAAGGCTAAAAATGCGGTGCCACGGAAATCTACTGCAGACTTTTGAAGATGAGAATGCTCTTAGTGGGCCAGGGTCATCAAGAGAGGCATCAGGGAAAAGGTAGCATTTGAAATAGGCTTTGAAAAAAGGAAGAGAGGTTACTAGAATTAGACAAGAACATCAAAGGAGAATAAAATGGGATGAAGAATAGCAAGGCTGGCAAGCCTGGAGTAAAAGGGAAGGCATTGGGTTATAAGGCTAAATAAGTATCATGGCACCAGATATGAGTTCTTTGACTGCTTATATGATAGAGTTGCAATTTAACAAGAAATCTATTTATAATCTTGATGAAAGAATGAGGAAAGTTTTTTTTTTAATGAAGAACATTAATTTGGTGACAGTTACAGGAGAAAAAAATAAAGGCAAGGATAAAAGTTAGGATTGCTAGAGAAATCCCAGAGTGCTCGGGACAGAGGAGTACAGGGACCAGAAAGAGGAAGGGGACAATTCCAGACATAGAAGAATCAAATGTCTGCTTCATATTAAGGTATATCCACAGTTCATTTCTGGGACAGTTCATCTATCCTGATGGACTAGGAACAACTTGCCAAAAGAAATAATTCAGTGTAGAAAATCAGAGCAGACAGACTCATATTCTCCAAGTTATTTAATTATTTTGCAGTGCTGAGGCTTCAACTCAGGGCCTTGCATATAATCTAACACTGAGATGTACAGCCAGCTCCTTCAGTTGATCCTTACATATAGCACACAGATTTTCATGTGGCTGAGTTGAAAATGGTGCACTTTTGACAATGTTGTTGTCAGGATCTAGTGCTAGATTATATGTAAAATCCCAGATCAACAGCTAATAATGACCAAGCTGTAAATATAGTTCTCCCTCTCATTATTCACACTAGTAAAGTTAGTATCAGTACTACATGAATCAATATTATTTCCATTCTACAGTGGAGCAAATTCAGAGAGGTTAAGCTAGTTCCTTAAGATCACTTAGTCGGCAAGAGAAAGAACAGAATTTGATTTCAGGTCTTCTGACTTCAAAGCCCATGGTCTTTTCCCTACATCACTGAATTTTTAGTCCAACACAGTGAAGCAGAGGTTTGTTCTCTTTTAAGAATCAGAATTAAAGGATCTCAATTTTAGGTGTTTGTTCTCTTTAAAGGATCAGAATTTTAGGATATAGGCTGATGAGTCCTGACATTTCCTTAATGTAACAGGTTAAGTCTTTATTTAAGAGATAGAACAATTTGTGATTTTCTTCCATTGGTGGGCTAGACAGATAATAAAAATGATAGCAAAGGTTATTAAAATTTATATGGAGACGAGCACAGACTAGAATAACTACAAAGTGAATTCTTTAAGCTCCAACGGAAAGGTGGTGAAATAGCACAATATGAAAGAAAACTCCTTTAGCTTCAGATGCCTAAATATGCCATCAAAAGACTGCTCAATTCTCAAATGCCAGTATTTTCTGACTCCTTCAGAACCTATTCTCAATGTAAAATATCAAAGTCAGCGGGATAGTAGGTGTCCCAAAATGTCTTAATCCAGAGAATTAGTGTTAACTGAGTCTGATTAGCTCCATTTATCTCTAATTAATTACCTTTATCTAATTAGACACTTTGTTTCCAGTAGACATGGAGTCAAGTAGACTAGATTATTAGTGTAGTCATTGTGCCTTTACAAAATTCTGAAATTAATGAAACGTGCAAAAGAATCTGTTTTAATTGCACAGGTGTTGCCTTATGGCAAAGCTTTATCATCTGATTACGCCAAGGGGTTATTAGTGACTTTTTATATAGTGGATGAGCCTATGAAGTGTACCTTAGCAACACCTCATTAGTTTAGGGTTGTTACTGTATTATTTATTACATTCAGCCTTCCCCATTATCTAGATTGATTCATGGACCTATATATTTTTCCTCTCTTCTGTGCAGAAAAAATAAACTATCATTATGAAGAATCCAGATGCAATGTGGAAAAATGCAAAGTATGTTCATCAGCTATAATTTGACTCTTTATGACAAAAAGCTCTAAAGTTAGATGAGATCAGAAACAAATTTATGATTATCTTCAATAGGAAAAGAACCAATTTAGAATTACTGAGGAGTATGAAAGGATTTATGTATGTGACGCCACCTCCTCAAAATGTTCAACTAACCGAACTGGAATGTCAAGGTATGTGGAATAAAAAGTAAAATATTTTTAATACTAAAATATATTTGTATTTATTTTCTCTTCTTTCTATAGTGGACTAATAAGACATATCATCTATATATGTTCATCCAAATATTCATAAAAATCTGTTACTTTACTTTTTGCTTTTCTAAGGATAGATTTGTGGCCAGATGGAAAAAACTAACAAATTATACAATGTAGCTTCACTGAAAAAGCAAGATTTCAATGCCTGTTTATAAAAATGAAAAGCCTTTTACTATGGTAATGTTAGGTATGTGCAAAAGACTAAAACATCTCAACCTTTATAATTCTTTCTTCATAACTATTTGGAGACCTATTGTTATTCACAATCATAAGGTAATTAGAAGCAAAGCCAGCTACAATCATATTCCAACAAACATGTTTATTGACAACACAGTAACCCTTTAAATAAATAATTTGTCAACATAAATATGTCAAATGGATTTTAAAATCATTTTCCTCCCTGATCCTCATCTACCCCCCAAAATTCCTCTACTGTTATGAGCCATATATGTTGGCTATTCACTTACTGCTGAATCTAAACTAGTGAAATAATGGGTAACTGTTACGTACAGCATGACAACTAATTTGAGTGGTAATAATGAATATTTAATGATCCTCCTTTCAAGCATGAACATATAACTTTTCATGTATGCCTTACCAAAATTATAACCATTAATCTAAAAATTATTGTTGCAGCTGAAATAATAGCTAAGAATTATATATTACAGCTAAATCAGAATATTGCATAAATACTCTGAAGAAACACAGACACAGGAGCACATAAGAAGTTCCAGTCTCCAGTTTCCAATCTTCAATCTAAATCCTTTCTTTGAAATATACGAAAGTTGCATGATTAGTAAAAATTTGAATCTGAATATTAAAGCCTATCATTTTTATCAAGAAACAAATATAAAAGCCAAGGTCACTTTCACCCCACACTACCTCATAATTTTTAAACAAAAATAACATGTATATCAAAATGCGCCCCATGTAGGGATAATATTTTTATAATGCTGTATCTTAAATTTCATTTTTTATATGTGGGGAGTTTTTCCCAGTGTGTCCCTCTACCAGAAACTATGAGGTGACTTTAGAAAAAAGAAAAATCTAAAAATACTTGATGTACCTTTAAATGCACTCTATTCATGGATTAAAAAAATAATTTTGGTTAAATTTCCACATTGAACTATCACTGGTATCTCCAAAAGATCTGAATAATTTCATATGCCTGTGATGTTGCAGAGAGTCTGCCTCCCCTCCTGGTTGGCTTTTCATTTTTCATTAGAACAGCTGAAAACCAGTGCTCCTGCAGTTGCAAATATGTAATTCTATATCAAATCTTAGTGTTATTACTTGTTTTTAAAATTGTATACTTATAAAATTCAACCTTAGTATTGGGATAACAAAAGAGTAGCAAGAGAAATCTGAAGATTCTCTTCACTATAACCCTCTTTAGCAGAAACCCAGTGTCCACCGAATAGTGCACCAGGCTGGGTACCAAGTTCATCAATATGGTTCTGCCTCTTTATGACTCCAGACTAGAGGCCAAAGGTAGAGCATGTTGGGGCACTCTCTCCAACATACACATCAAACACATTTCTAACACAGCAGGTATTCCTGCCTAAAACAAGGACAAGATCAAATGAGAAAAGGAATTATATGTCCTTTGTAAGATATAAAATGCTTAAGAAATATTTACTCAAGAGCACTAAACTCTTGATGAATTTCATTTATTCACTTCACCAAATGGCATTTAATCAATATACTTTGTGTTTCCTGGGTTCTCCCCAAACTTCTATTCAGGTTGCTTCTGATGGTGGATATTTATTAAGCAATGAACACCAATTAATTCTCACTGAGTAGGTTTATTTTGCTGTTACACATGCAAACACCACGGAGTATGTTAATGAACATATTAACAAATATAGAGAAGTTAATGGCCTTCCTTGATGCTGTGTTTTGCATTCCTTGTCATCTGCTCATACCACCTTACCAAACTTCTGCAGACAAGGTGCAAATAAAATTTCTTAGTAGCCAGTGGCTCTGCACAAATGTGGACACAGGTAGCAAGAAGTAATACAACACAGTAGAGGCATATACTAGGGGAACAACTGGGGCGCAAGAAGTGTTTTTTGTGTTGTTTTTTTAAGGGATAGAAAAGAATCTACTTTGGAGAATGGGGAAGAAAAAAGCTGTAGTTGGAGGCTTTTTAACACAGAATATGTTAATACTGTGCTAAAGCTACATTTATGTACCAAGTTAGAAGAAAAATATGAAGGGTAGGCACCCAGACTGAAGACATGGAACCTAATACGCTCAGATTCTTGTTGCTTGTTGTTTGAAAAGTTGTCTGGAGAGCAGCACAAAGTCTCTTCTTCCTCGTGGGCCTGACGTGTCTGCTGCCTTGCTGTCCTCAGCAGCGCCGTGGGGTGGTGACTAATTGCCCCCGTAAATCACTGAGCACCACTGTGCT